>JAJKFL010000003.1:55638629-55816129 GCA_021186555.1 Reticulitermes speratus
CTGCACTGAACATACAAATAATCTGTGAACATGATGAAAACAGTTTTGTGAAGTTATCAAACTATCTTCCTATTTTCATGACAGTTAATAAAGTCACATTGAATTCTGATAAACTGAATGAACCTCATGAAAACAGCAACCAGTAACAGATACTAAAACATGTTAAGATCAGTTTGTACAGGAGGCTGGAATTGGCGAATTCTGTGGTGTTCAAACTGACATATTATTTGGAAATGTCACATAACCATATATGAGTGTATATGTGTGTATATATATATATATATATATATCACAATAAGTTTCTTTAATTTTTGCTAATGTAGAACTTCCAAAGACAGCATACTAACTAACTAACTAACTCCATGGAGCACAGTCCTTCTTGAGAAGCTAACAGGTCGTCAGTTAGTCAAGAAATTCCCCACGTTTTATGGAACCTGAAGGTTCATTACCGCACTCACAACAGCCCGCCACCTGTCCCTATCCTGAGCCATATCAATCCAGTCCATGCCCCCCATCCCACTTCTTGAAGATCCATTTTAATATATCCTCCCATCTACACCTGGGTCTTCCAAGTGGTCTCCTTCCCTCAGGTATCCCCACCAATATCCTATATGCACCTCTCCCCTCCCCCATACGTGCTACATGCCCCACCCACCTCAATCTTCTTGATTTGATTACCCGAATAATATTTGGTGATGAGTACAGATCATTAAGTTCCTCGTTATGTAGTCTTCTCCACTCCCCCGTCCCCCTTAGACCCAAATATCCCCCTCAGCACCCTATTCTCGAACACCCTCAGCCTATGTTAAACACAGCATACTGTGTGTGTAATTTCACTCAGTCCTAATATGGTATTCTTTTCTAGGGAAACTCGACTGAAAATACTAGCATTCCCTTTTTTAGAAGAAAATAATCAAAATTATAAAGAATACTGTCATCTGATGATGCCATGTAGTTTGGTAGAAATTACTAGACCACACGGTGTCACATCCCAGACAATATTCTTGATGTCTTTGTGTACATGATTATTTGAGGGACTTAGTGTGCGGTGTACTGATGCACCTCAGTACCGTCTGCTTTAGTGGTACATGTACTTACAGTCTAAAACTATGAATTTGTGCAGTCAAACTCAGAGGTTTTCATAATGTCAGCTCTGGGCACAGGCCAGCTGCTAATCTTGTAGTGTATCATATCCTGAAAACAAATTGTTGATTAAGTCCCAGTAACAATTAGAAGCCTGTCCATTGACAAGGAAATTTAAACTGGCAATAACGAATTCTCGTCACACACATTTCACCCCATTGATAAATTTTTAAAGCCCGCATAATTAGTGGTGACTTCATTATATATGGTACTGTAAATACGGTGAAATAATTGTAAGCACTTACTCATTTATGCAAGAAATAAATGTAGCCCTGCACTGTATCTTGTGCTTGTTCTACTGTGATTATTTATTTGTACACCGACATGTTGCACATCCTTAACAACCAGAATCATAACCTATCTATCTATCTATGCTAGCAGTCTGCCAACATGACAATGGTATATATACATACAAAAATAAACTAATGCATCATAACCTCAAAATACAAAAACTGAGCATAATACCATTTACTTACATTCCATTCATGAAGCAAAGATTATTTAGCAGAATGAGTAGAATGGTAAAATTCTGAGAGTAGGTTAGAACAGGGTTATCAAAATCTGGCAGCAGTGTTAATAACAACAGCACAGTATTTTGGTTTGTGACACTGTAATGTGGAAAATGGTTACCGGTGTTTCAGAGGAACTACACGACTGATGACAGTGGGGGCAGAATGTTCTTCTGGAAAGTCATTAAGAATCAATCCTATTGTGCATATGAATGGATGTGTATATAATCAGCATCTGATACTTTCTGGACAAAATATTTAAATGAAGTAATCCAAATCTGTTACTGTAATTACATGAACAAACAGTCAGCTACTCACATTGTGTTTGAAAGTAACATATAATTGTACTGTCAACAGTTTCTATCCTGACCAGCACAGTACTGACCCCATGGAAATGGGAGCTGAAGAAGCTCACACCCTTCCACACCTTGTGTACTGTTGTTTCCCTCCATTCCTCTCTGGCCTATGTCAACCAGCATGATGTGCATGTTGCTAATGAAAGTTATCACTGCCATTATTCATGTAAACAGAATGGCTAGCCAGGTCTAGGGAAATCTGGGGAAGTAGTGTAAGGGGGGTCAATCCATGAGACTTCTTTTTGTGGCTGCAGTACAGCATGTTTGTAACAGAAGTTATTATACTAAATGGAGAATTAAGAATTAAATTGGTGGCCTTCTAAAACATGACAGTCTTCTCCAAGTTCAACCTTAGAGTGACATTTGAGTTATCAAAAGTGCCTAATTAAATTAGGTGGCAAACCCTTAGGGGTTTGAATACGAAATTTCAAGTGGCTACATGTTGTGTGTTAGATGAACTATATCTTTGGAAATGTGCCTAATGAATGTTAATGTAAAGATACTGTTCTGAAACTTTCTCACATATTGTTATTCAAAGTTGTACTGTAGTTTGAACATACTGCCATATATATATCTCAATAAAGTTACTGAAAAGTGGATTTTTCTAGATGACAGTTTTCCCCTGTTTCCTCCATCGTTCATGTCCATTACAGCCTTATATAAAATTTCATGGGCCACACATCTTTATTCACATATTATTTACTTATGGTCTAACACTCTGTGTAGCAGAAAATTGTGGATGTTGAATTCATGGCCCCAGCTATGAAGAAAAGTGAGGGCAAATGACAAAAATTTGAGTTAAAATGAGTTTTCAGGACCTGAAATCATGTAGCATAAATTCATCAATAGTAATCGTGTAAGTTTGCTTATGAAGAACATTACATGAACAACTTGCCGCACATTTCCTGAGACACTCGTAGCGTTCATGAAATTACGAAAAGTTACTTTTATTAATCAGACGAATGACTGCCCAGATATATTACAAGATCAGTGCTGCAGTTTCCAGTACTTATCTAAGGATGCTGTCAGTCACACCAACACATGTCTGTGTCACTAAGTTTCATCACTGAAAATGTATCTTCATAACATCACGTAACTTATAACATCTTCCACATTTTGTTAGGCACGAGTCTTAATGTTGGAAAGGCATCTATTAAAAGAGTCTTAAAAATGTGCATGTCGCCCTCGGTGGACTAGTGGTTAGCATGCTCGCCACTGGACCCAAGGTTCGCGGGTTCGATCCCGACTGAGGTCGATGGATTTTTAAGGGTGATAAAATTCCGAAGCACCACTTCGGAGGGGAAGTAAAGCCGTCGGTCCCATGTCGTAGATTTACAGCATGTAAAAGAACCTTACGGGCATGAATACAAATGTTTTGTAAGCAAAATTCAGCGGCCATTTCTCACCCAAGTCTCCTGACTGCCTGCCAGATGGCTCTGGCAGTCACATCAGGATTGAGTAGAACTTGGGCTGGTCACGCACTACATTAACGCACATGACCATAGAAACCTCCGAAAGGAGGCCCCTATGCTCTGCGGAGCGACAGGGACAAACAACAACATAATTGTGCATCTCCAACCTAAATTGCTCCAAAAGCAATTACTCAACTGTTATGAAGTTTGATGATGCAGCCAAAGTCACTTAGTAACAACCACAACTGCTGCAAGGTCATAACAATTGTGACAGATCAAGCCTGTGGGTTAGCTTCTGCTCACGCCTGCAGGGATGAAGTAACTTGGCTTCATGTTCCAAAGCCTTGGGTTCACAACATGGTGGTGAAAAGGAAAGTGTAACATGCCCACAAGGAAATAAACAGCATCTAGTTTACCCTGGCATAAGTATGCTAAAACGTTTGAAGTACGTTAGTGGCATACTGCTGTCCAAATATGTTCAGCACGAGTCACACGAAACACATCAGGTTAGCAATGTTCAGGTCTGCTATGCCCCAAACAAGTGGAGGTTCTGCTGTACACTCACTTTCAATCTGTCAAAACTTCATACAGTAACATAGCTGTATTAAATGCAATAAATACAGAATGTTCTGCATAGAAACTATAAAGCCTCTATCCCATTGCATAGACTTCCAGTCTTACAGATATGCTAGTATTTTAGTTATGAACTTTATTGGAGAAACTGAGATAGCTAAGTCAGTATAGTGACTAGGCTTCAGGTCAATAACCACGGAATCAAACCATTCCTTGCATTAGTTTACCTCTTGTCCAAAGAATCCTGTTCCACTGCACAGCCCGCCCGGCCTCCTACTCGATGTGTACCGGCTAGTTACCGAAGGGTAAAGCACTGGGGCATGAATATTTAGTGTGACTTTACAAGTAAACTCTTCATACAGACAAAACTTCTGTAACAAATAGTTGTTACTATCTATCTCACACACCTATTTCATGTGCTTTTCCGGAAACCCCAAAACACCTTGCTGGGATGAAAAATTAGTACTGAATGAATGTGATTTGCTCAGATAAAATCCAATTACCATACTTATGTGCATATAAGAAGGTAATTTTTCTAATTCATCATCTGAAAAATGGGGTTGGGGGTCACCTTGCAATCGTGCATAAAATTAAACACATTCTGGATACATATTTTCCTGGAAAGTGGACATTGTGAAGGGGGGGTCTTCTTACATACAAGATTATCCTATATTTGGGTAGATAATATACCTGGGCTATACACACTCACTGTGAATGCTTGTAGCACAGTTGCCATTGTCTTTGATCCCATCCACTTCCTTCACTCACATACTAGAGGCAGCCAAAACCTGCTATTCGTATAATACACACAGCAGATAGAGAAATACGAATATGATTTCCTCTAAATTTGGTTCGAGTATTGTCTGTCAAACGTTGGCTTGTCTGTGCACATTTAAAAGCAACAGGATACAAAGCATATGGATCTAATATGAGTTCAATGCTAATATACAATAAACACTTACATGTGAGGACATAACAAGGTCCTTATTTTATCTGGCAACTGAAAGCTGTCAGATAAAATAAAGGATGCATATCTTGTACGGTGATATATTTGAAGACATGAAATATGAATTTCTCATTGTTATAAATGCTTCTTTCCAACAATTAACCCATTGTATGGAAACGTCTTTTAAAAACAACAAACCCAACTAAAAAAGAAAACAATTTTCAGAAGAGCGGTGTACATCAGCTAACATGCAAAGACTGTGGAAAGAAATATATGGGACAAACCGGATGCACCTTAAAGAACAGATTTAAAGAACATCTTCTTTCATTTAAAAATAATAACTATACTTCTAAATTCTTGCATCTCTTAGAAACTGGCCATGCCTTTGGGAAAATTGATGACATTATGGAAATTTTATACTATGACAAGAAGGGACGGCATTTAGACACAATGGAAAGATATTACATCTACCGAGAAACAATGAAAAATAATCAATTAAATGACAAACATACAATTACATGTAACAGAATATTTGGCACGATCATAAAAAGAGAAGGTCATTTGACTAATGCCACTACCCCTATACAAGGCGTGGCCATAAATACAGCAGTACTGTTAAAAAGCAACACAAAAAACCAGTGAAAATACGTGCCTAATACGCAAACTCCTGTAAGTACCTTTTTATACTACTCATTTGATTCATTAACACAAAATTTTATTACATTATCAATTAGTGAACATCAATTTGTATTTCATAGGTACAGTATCCACACAAAATAAAAACCTAGAATTTCATAAGTGCGGGGATGCTACATAAAATACCGGGAGTGCTAGAAAAGTGTATACAAGTGATCTACCTGAAGGACCAATTTATACTGTCACACGAAGATCCGTATGTAATGTACAGGACTGACACTGGTTGTTTACACTAGTACTGTCGCACATACTCCACATCTTACGGTCTGACGCCGTTTTTATATTCACAATTTTATACTTTTTATATTTATATTTATATTTTAACATATACTTTTCTCAGGCAGCACTTCCATATATTGATATACATTTTATACATGTAATTGTCGCCCTGGTGGACTAGTGGTTAGCGTGCTCGCCACTGGACCCAAGGTTGCGGGTTCAATCCCAGCCGAGGTCGATGGATTTTTAAGGGTGATAAAAATCCGTAGCACAACTTCCTTCGGAGGGGAAGTAAAGCCGTCGGTCCCATGTCGTAGATTTACGGCATGTAAAAGAAATTGTGCAGTCAGTGGACTGGTCACCCACTACGGAATGCACACTTCCAGACCAAGAAACCTCTGAAAGGAGGCCCTATGCTCCGCAAGGAGCGACAGGAAGTAACTAACTAACTAACTAACTAATATATGTAATTGTAAAAAAGGGGGTAGTTTTTTCCTCTTACCAAATGTATGTACTTCGATTTTCATAGGTTTCTGTCATAGGCTTGATGGTGGTTTGTTGAGCTGAAACCGGTAGCGTGATCACGTGTCGTAAGTGCATGTGTTGGTTGTGACTGTACTACTGATAAGTGTAAAATATACTTTTGCATGTACAAACCAACAGGGATGTCTAATATTAAAATTGAACTGTAAATGGCCTGCTGCTTCACACAGTGGCCTTTTAAAAGTACAGCCCATCATTTTCACAGACATTTTGCACATGCATTCAAGAGATCAAATAGAAAGAAATGCTAAGAAACCATACACTGACAGGAAGCAACTGTCAAAAGCTAGTTAAAAGATACAGAAAGGCAACCTCCCAGACATCTGTGAATGGCAAATGAAGAGAAAATGCCACAGATGACAGAACACTGTTACGGGTAAGACATGCTGTACGGTACAGACAGCCATGACTGGTCGCAACTCTCACCGACACTCCCACAGAAGGGGTTACACCATTTTGAAACAAAATCTACACTATAATTCAAAACCAATAAAACTAACTACAGGAATCACAAGTCATTTATTTGTGCATGTGCTATAAGTTTATCAGTGCACGAAAGGACCACAATGTATGCACGGTGTTACCTTAGTATGTTACTGGCAAAGTACAGATTTTACAAATGTGAGATTTGAGCTTCTCCCAGCATTGACTACACGATGCGATGCAATGTCATGTAATAGACACGTACTGATGTTTATGAGGAACTGGCCATCTCCATCATTTGTGTAGAAGATGGGAGGCTGCATGTACCTCTGACACTCCACACCGTTCTACTAGACTACACGATATCACATCTTAGCAGACAAGTCTTCAAATTAGAGAAAGAAATACCTATCAAAATAATGAACGTATTTATCAATGGTGCTCTCTATATAAACATTACCCACAAAGCTTAAGGCTACAAAATAGCATGTTAAAAGCAAACGCAAAATATCTACTGTTTGTTCTTATAAAATGATTAAACAAAAAAATTCTGAAGATGTAACAGTAAAATTTATTTCTTTCTGCCACCTCTTTCCTTCAGCTGTAAATTGACAACTGTACCAGGCATGATGTTGTAATACGCCAAGGAATTTGAATCTTTGAAAAACAAACCCTGGAACAAACAAGACACAAGAAACTTCATTACTACACTGTACAACACAACAAAATCGTCTTTCCTTTAAAGAACGGCAGGCGATTCTAGTAATTTTGAATGTGCCAACT
This sequence comes from Reticulitermes speratus, assembly GCA_021186555.1. Lineage (NCBI taxonomy): Eukaryota > Metazoa > Arthropoda > Insecta > Blattodea > Rhinotermitidae > Reticulitermes > Reticulitermes speratus. Next base: position 55,646,233 of record JAJKFL010000003.1, read on the forward strand.
TTCAGCCTGAGCTTAAAAATTTTGTGTCCCTCGCCCACCAATTTCAAGCAAAAGGATAAGACTTAACAAACACGCCACAAGATAGGTCGCTGACTAAGACAGTTTTCAACCAAACAGTGCACAACACCCTCCTGACCAATGGTTGAATGACATCTGGCAATGTACAGGGACATTATTTTATCTGTTGACTGTCACTAGTCACTTCCTGATGGCTATTAGCTGCAGCACGTGGAACTAAAATGTGTGGACCCCTGATCACAGCAAATTGGAACAGTAGCAAGCAGTGGTGTAGCTACGTTTTCTGGCATCTGGGGCGAGTAATCACAATGACTGCCCCTAACAGAAATGATGAACGTAAAAACACTCACAATTATTCATTGAATTTACTTTTATTTTAGCTCAATAGTTTAAAATTTCTTGAGCATAAAAAATCACATTTTTCCATTCAAAATCTTAATTTTTCTGCCCCTTGAACTCTGCCACCCAGGGTGGCCACAACAATCCCCTTCCACCCACCACCCTGGTAGCGAGCACTGCGATGCATGCCACAGCGCAAAATGGTCTGCGAGAAGAGTTCCCTATAAAATAATGTCCCTGTACTATCCAACAACTGTATGATTGCCACTTTCCTAGCCCTAGGAGATGTTACAGGCATCTGTATTTTTTTTAAAAAAATTACAGTAAACCCTTGCTAATCCAGTCACAGTTAATCCGGACATCGGATAATCCAGATTGACAAATATGAAAATTCTATTCACACTTGAGTATGTACTTTAAGACACACGGGATTTAGGAAGGAAGACGAGTCACCCTGCACTGGTGATGGCGCACAGTAAGACAGAACACACATTACATTGCTGCCAAGTCTTGCTTGTTGTTCAGTATCGTTGTTGACTATGAGTCAGACAGACGCTACTGCTTATAATGCTTCTTTTTACTGAACTGACATACTGTATTTTATATCACTATGGATTCTAAAGAATTGAAAAGTGGAATAAAAAGAGAACACACTACTTTAACTACCATTAACACCTGTTTCAAACCTGCATTATTACATTCAAAAACAAGTACAACTTCTGAGTCTCATATTAATGCATAAATGTATGCAGTGTCTTTTATTTCATTATGTACAAACCATCCACAGCTTCAGCATGCTCCTTTGCACAACGCTGCAAACTGTAAGCTGTTCTACTGATAGCAATACAAGCCATCACGTATCAAGGACCAGGGTGACATTTAAAATATTACTGAAGTTCTCTGGCCATGTGAACAAAGTAGTTATGTGGGCCAAATTTTATATAAAGTGCGACAATTATGCAGATACATACCTCCCACTGTAACTTCTGTTTTCCTGGAGGCATGCCTGTTTCCTCATGGATTTTAGCCTTGATAACAGACACTGTGTCTGACAACGGCAGTGTTAATGTCAGCAACTGTCCTTTCAATCTCCATTCTGGCTTCTCACTCATGTTAGGTACAGCCACTTTAAGGGATACTGGTGACTGAAACAAAATAAAACCAGAACACATAAGTACTCTGAATAGAATACAGTAGAACCCTGTTAAGAAGTCTTTCAAGGGACCAGAGGATTAGGGACTCCTTAAGCGGGAAGACTTATTAAGAGGGAAAGCACGCATTATGGATTTTATTTCAGGACTTTAAAAATCAGACTTCTTACAGGGGAAAACTTCTTATGCGGGGACTTCTTATGCGGGTTCTACTGTATATTTCTCATCTGTGAACACACACATATGCATGCACATGCTTCAGATGCGTACACATTAGGAAGATCAGGTTTAAGTTCTTTCTTGTCTTACTGGCTACCCAATGCCCCTAACATGTAGTTTATTAAGTACTTTCAAATATGCTATTCTGTTTGAAACCAAACCCCAAACACAATTATGTCATTTCACTTCTTCTCCTGAAGCTGTCAACTGCTCACACAGACACCAGAAAAACATCTTGCTGTCTGTCTTTAACCCCTAGTGCAAGGATTTTATTTTGAAGTAAAAAATGACCATCCCTGAAATTCTTAATAAGCTGCCATCTGGTGTTTCTGAAGTGTACTGATGATAGCAGACCGCACGTTAGTGACACCTGAGCAGGTTTAGGAAAATTAAATTTGAGGAGGGGGGGGGAGAGGAAGAACCAATAAACTTGAACTGAAATATACTCCCTACCAAGGCAGATTTTACTTATATATCTGTATGCTGACTGTAAAAGCTTAAAATTTTACCTTTGCTGTCTCACTTCTATTTACAATAAGAATAAAAACGTATCTGACAGTGTGAAATTCAGTGTAAGAGTTTAATCTGTAGGAACAAGGATTTAGATGGTTTCAGACTGCGTACGTAACCTGACACAGTAACGCCACACATTCCTTCCCTGCAATTTCAGTTTGTGTCGTCCCGTGACTTCTGTCTCAGTTTACCCACATGCAGTGACCAACTTTCATATCCAGGCCTTAAAACTTTTATACATATACATATATATATATATGAAGCCTCTTAGCATATGTCATTAATTTACACCAAGATTCAATAACTGTGTATCTTCATTACGTCAAGATCTACCAAATTTCATGATTACCAAACTCCTAACACATGACGGTAGCCAATTTAGCAATAACAACATAATCTGTTCACATCAGATTCACCAACTGAACAAAAACATAAACTCTTCACACATTACCATAATCATCGTCATGGACGACAACAAGCAGTGACACAAAATATCCTATACGACATGCCTGCTCAACCTTTCCTGTGCTGCACGCAACTGTGGCAAAATTTGGTCTGCATGCGGCCAACACGAAATTCAATACACGGAAGGAAGACTGAATAGTTATACGCATAATTTTACCTGTGTATTTTTCCATAGATCAAGTGCAGTAAACATCTAATGCTCATAATAGGAAAAGATTTATAGAAACATTCTCGTTACTTTGAGCACGTGTTTACGAAAAGAATTAGTAATGTAATGTATGTTTCCATAAATAAGCAGCTCGTAATTTTAAAAAAATGCTTCAGTGTTCTATCTTGGCTTTGCCAGGGAAAGGGTTAAAAGATGTTTTCCAATTTCAAACATTTACACAAGCAACATGACACTGTTGCGAGCAACATGATGCCCGCCAGCTATGTCTTTAGCGGGCCTGTTCTCACGCAGGTATTCTTCAGCCACTAACAATTCAAGCCCATCAGTGGTTTACGCCTACCTTGTACTTGGCCAAGAACTGTGCTTCAGGCATCAGAGATTCTTCAGTACGCATCTTCTTGTTCGGTGGTTCTTCATCTGCAGTACCCATATCTGCAGGATGCTTCATCGGACCCTGAAATGTGTAACGGATTTATATTATTCTTATATGAATGTGATGCCATGTGGATTGGCAAGTAAGTACTGATATTTCAGAGGATCCTCCTGCCTCCATCATCTATTCTGAAGAGTGAGACAGATGGAATCAAAATTCCATTCAGGAAGAAATTAAGAGCAGATTGAAGTCACGTAATGCTTGTTATCATTCGGTGCAGATCTTGTGTCTTACAGTTTGCTGTACAAATATACAAAGATTAAGATATACAGAACTGTAATTGTGTTGTTGTTTTGTATGGGTGTGGAACTTGGTCTGTCACACTGAGGGAGGAACATAGGCTGAGGGTGTTCGAGAATAGGGTGTTGAGGAGGATATTTGGGCCTAAGAGGGACGGGGTAACAGGGGAGTGGAGAACACTACATAACGAGGAACTTAATGATCTGTACTCATCACCAAATATTATTTGGGTGATCAAATCAAGAAGAATGAGGTGGGCGGGGCATGTAGCACGTATGGGTGAGGGGAGAGGTGCATACAGGGTTTTGGTGGGGAGACCTGAGGGAAGGAGACCACTTGGAAGACCCAGACGTAGATGGGAGGATAATATTAAAATGGATCTTCAAGAAGTGGGATGGGGGGCATGGACTGGATCGATATGGCTCAGGATAGGGACAGGTGGCGGGCTGTTGTGAGTGCGGTAATGAACCTTCGGGTTCCATAAAACGTGGGGAATTTGTTGACTAGCTGAGGACCTGTTAGCTTCTCAAGAAGGACTCTGCTTCATGGAGTTAGTTAGTTAGTTAGTTATGCCTATATAGATGTGAAACGTGAGTACTAGAAGAAAATCACATAAAAGGGGATTACAAACAGCAGAAATAAAATTGACTGCAATGGCTGGATGCAGATTATCTGCAAAAACAAGATGTAACATTACATTACAATAAAAATAGAAGTTAAAAATTTACATGGCACAGTGGAAGAGCTGAGAGAGAAATGGTACAAAAGTAACGGGATGTATGGATGACAAACAATTATACAATGATGAACCAAATACAAACCTAATGGAGGAAGACGATTGGGATGAAAAAGATTCAAAGATCAGTTGTACATGCAACATGGCTCTTTAACCTTGTACGGAAAAAGCGCTGAACTGAGGGCAGAATTCACTGAACTCAGCAACATGAAATTCCCAGTTGTTTTGTGCTGCTTCTCATCACTTTACTGGGGCCCACTCTCAAAAGCTTCCATGTTTTCCCCGAGTGAATAAGTGGCACACATTGGAATTTTTGTTCAAAAACTGAACATTTCTTACACAATATTTTCCTTATATAAGAGATCTAAATTCAAAACCATTCTGGATAAAATACTGAATAATACATCTTCCACCTTCTGAGTACCAAAGTTAAGAATGTGTGTGGAGCTATACCTCCACCCCCATATAAGTCCTCAAGATGTGATGCTTAATTAACACAGCAACTTCCATTTACTTTACTTATTTTCCGTTCAAACACTTGTTGTTGCTAACACATAATAAAGTTGGCACAAAACATACTGATATATGCTACACATGCAGAAGTTCTGATACCAGAACTAATGCTTATTGTACTTATGCTGGACCATCTGCCACACGTCCTTACATCTCTGTTAGCAATACACATCTACTTACTGGAGGTGGTGGTTGTGGTGGAGGGGGTTGCATCTGGGGTGCTGGAGGTGCCATGAAGCCTGGCATTGGGGGTGCTGGAGCTGCCACTGGAAATGGTGGACGTGCTGGAACTGAACACATTTACCATGAGCAATAAATAAGAAGCCTTGGAAGACCCTGGCATAGATGGGAGGATAATATTAAAATGGATCTTCAAGAAGTGGGATGGGATGGCATGGACTGGATTGATATGGCTCAGGATAGGGACAGGTTGCGGGCTGTTGTGAATGCGGTAATGAACCTTCGGGTTCCATAAAATGCGGGGAATTTTTCGACTAGCTGAGGACCTGTTAGCTTCTCAAGAAGGACTGTGCTCCATGGAGTTAGTTAGTTAGTTAGTTAATAGAAGCAGTAAGAAGTACAGCTCAAAAATGCAGTGAAAGATAATTAAAAATTTAAAAGCTTTGAAACTATTACTTTAAATGGAACAAACAGCAAACGGTTACTGTATCAGCACACTATGCTATGCCAGAAGTGTAACACTGCAATGCATGTAACTGTAACACTACATTTGACACAATTCAACGTTCATTTCTCTCCCAATACATAAAACCTTCAGGAGTACCGTGTATTGATATCAGCAAGAGCATAACATTTCTGCATACTTTAGCATATTCTAAATACAGTATTTATCCAAATATAAAACAATAACTTTTTCATAAATCATAATCTGAAAATTGCGGGTCACCTTACAACCAGACACAAAGTTTGAACATGTTCTGTGCAACTATTATCCTGAAAACTGAAGACTGTGAAAAGGGGTTGTTTTACATGCAGGGTAGTCTTATAATTGGGTAAATATGGCTAACAGACAAAACGAAGAAAAAGTGTTATGACAATTACATCATGCACGCATTTTGTAAGTGTCTTCTTACCCATCAGTGGCGGCTGCCTCATGGGCATCATCATCATGCCTGGCTGGGGAGGCAGAAGACCAGGCGGTGGGGGCAGTGCAGCCATGGGTGGCAGGCCCATAGGAGTAGGGGGAGGTGGAGGTGGGGCTGGTTGTTGTGGTGGTGCTGATACTGGTACCGGTGGAGGTATGGGTTGAGGCTTGGCCTGAGCAGCAGGTGGTGCTGGTGGTTTTGACACAGGAACGTTGGGGGGCTTGGGGGCTGACGTCATGGGAGGAGGAACTGCAGATTTGGTGCCTGGGGGTGGCGGCAGAGACTGCATGCCACTGACTGATCGTGAGCCCACAGGTTTTGGTCCAATCTTTTCCTTTTCTTCATCAGGTAATAGCCCCTTTACTTTGTGGATTTGGTGGATCTGCTCCTCCAAAGTGATGTTGGCGCGAGCTGCTCTCGTTGCTGCCTCCACACTGGACGTGTGTCCGTCCCACGTCACCTGCACGTTTATGTGTAACAGCAGGTGTTAACAAAGGGTTCAGGTTTCATTATACAACTATCAGAACACCACGATTATTTTTATTTACTATATTGTTGATTCTCACATCAGAGAATGAGCAATGTTAACCAAATTACACTGGACAACAAAAGCAGAACTCAAAACATTAACACTGATAAGCAAGTGCATTATACGGTATAACGTCGGTTGCAAGAACCACTCAACAAACTGCTCCATGAGAGCACGGTGACACTAGAAGTGTACATATTAGGGACATTCAGATGTTCAGAATGTCAGTCATTCCTGTACAAAAATACAGGTATTGCATGTAAACAGTACTGTCTTTGTTTTAACTACACTCACATAATTAACTAAAATTCATACATTAAATTTAAATGTAACTTTCCATACCTTTTCATCTTTGCGTTTGTCTTCTTCTCCAATCTTCTTGCCGATGGCAGTTTCCTCGTCACCCACACCAAAAATATCGGTACGTCGCTCTGCCAACTGCTTCAAACTAGCCTCAATAGCAGAGCCTGCAAGGTAGTGCATAAGTTAGTGCTATACAATACCGTAAGGGCTGTCAAAAAGAAAGCCATTCACAGCACTGCTAGTAAACACAATAGGCAGTGGGTGTTCACACCGCTGTGTGCATGACATGCCAAGAGACAACAGCAAGCCATGTAATAAAATGTGAACAAATTAATGCCTGCAATGAAGAGGTCAATCCAAATATTCTTAGGTTTCATGCTACACAGAGAAAGTGACTGTACGAACCACTGATATCAACTGGATACGAGGCACAACAGATTCCAGAAAAGTCGTAGGGAATGAAACTAAAACCATTCAACAACAAAACACAAGTCTTCTGCCACGTATTCTGTGTTGTTGGGTGTGCACTTCACAACATTTCAAAGGATCGTAGTGACCTTCATCTTCAGGGTCAAGCAGTCAAAAAATGAGTAGCCTGCATGGCCGACCTTCTGGGACTGATTGACCCTGAACTTGAAGGGCACTACAATCCTCTGAAGCATCAGGAACCACTCATCCTGTGACAACCTTAACATCATTCTGCCATACTGCCACTTGAATGCCTAAACACTTGCGACCTCATATACACAAACAAGAATAAACACCTCACCTGGGGCATAGACTGTCTCTTGATTGATCTTATCCTGGATCTGTCGGTCTCTCTGCTCAACCCACCGAGGATCCAGCAATCCAATTCTCATGTGCTCCTGAACTTTGGTAGCTGGAATCTTCTCTCCAGTAAGTGGAGAGATAAGCAACTCGTCAGGAGCTGGTGGCCGTGCCATCTTAACAGCTAAAACCAAAAAGGAAAAAAGTATAAAGAAATAAAGTTCAAAACACATAATCAGAAAAAAAAATCAGCTTACAGATTGGTCACATTTTGCGTAGAACTGCCTTCTAAAACACGTGATTGAAGGAAAGTTAGAAGGAAGGATAGAAATGACGGGAACATGAGGGAGAAGATGTAAGCAGCTACTGCATGACCTTAAGGAAAACAGAAGATACTGGAAATTGAAAGAAGAAGCACTAGATCGCACCCTGTGGAGAACTTGCTTTGGAAGAGGCTACGGACCTGTCGTAAGACAGACTGCAGAATGAATGAATGAATAACAGATTTCTATTTTGGATAACATACAAACAAAACAATGACTATTGTATGGACACACCCAAAGAATTGCAGACAGCAAACTGTTGGATTAAGGGAATTTATGATAAAATGGCACAAATAGGAGAACGACAGTGTAGCGAAGAAAGAATGGCATCTTGGAACTGAAGATGTCAGTGACGTCAACAAACCAAACCAAATTTAATGACACAGGTGACTTGCAGAGTACTGGAAGGACAGTGTTACAGCACATATAATGACATGCCTTGTTTAGGATCGTAACCCTTCTTAACCACCACTTTATCAGGTGTTGGCGGCAATGGTGGTGGTTGTTGCACTTCACGAGGTGGCATGGGTCCAGACGCAGCCTTCTTTCCAGTGCCTGAAGATGCAGCAGGTACTGGTGCAGGCGATTCATCTTCCTCTTCACTCGATTCTTCCTCCATGTCTTGAACCTGTGACATGGAGGAAGTCCAGATAAAAGTGACACAGGACCGTCACATACTGCTCAAAATACCCTTATATATACTATACAGGGCATAACAAAAGAATGGTGCGGTTTTAATAGTGTTCACTATTAAAACCGCACCATTCTTTTATGTATGCCCTGTATATATGTTACCAAATTATCACTTTCACACGGAAACTGTAATGCTGGTTTACTTCCGAAGCCAGCCACATTCAGCAGTACAGCAGCTGTCTACAGCATTTCACGGCAAAGAATTTCACAACACGTAATTAATGGTGAAAAACCACAATGATTCTTTCATATGCACCACTTATTACAGTAACAGCTGACAGGGGAACCATACCATTTTAGACAACAAACTTCACACTTAGACTTGGCACACGATTATTTTCATTCGTGGTTCATTTAAGAATGCTCTCTGTTGCTCAGATTATGGGGTATCAAAGGATAGGATGATCAGCGAATCATGAACTGGAAAGGATGTGCATGGAAGCAGGCATGACGTAATTTTTTGGTAATGTCCTTGCAGTTGCCTTGTTCGACTGGCAACCCTCAGGCAGGATTGCCAGTCTGCAGAATGAGACGCATATCTGTCGAATCTGAGTGCCACCGATTACAGAGACATCTGCATTTCATTACCTGTGTATTGTCCTTTGCCTCCCTGGCTTCCTGGTCCTCCTCCTCTGACCGCTCCTCTCCCCTCTTGTCCTCTTCTTCACCCTCTTCTTCTTCCTCATCCTCTACCTCCTCTTCACTTTCAATTTGCATCTCAATCTCATCACCTTCTTCAATACGTTCCTGTCACATTAGATAAAAAAAAAAGAGTACACAAATTTATACAAGAATTTTTTGCATAACAGTACATCGTTAAAACATCAGACACAAATTAAAATTAACATTCCAGTTTCAGATATACTGCAGTGTTGTACGCCATTACTTGGCACAGGTTTACACTAGGTACTTGGACTGCAGCATGTGAACCACTTCTCCACCTTCCGTCACTTCCACCCTACATTTGGCTTGCCTGAGTTCAAGCACCGTCATCTTTGGATCCTGCACAGCAGGAACCTGCATCTAAATATCTTCCATTCTAAACCACATCATCTGGCAGCACTCGGCCACGCAAGCTTCCCTGCCTGGTGTTGCAAGACAGAGTTGTGTTAATATTTTGTGGGTTATACATCCCACAACATCATGCAAGTTAATTCTTTTGCGTGATTTCAGGATTCTGCCACAGCGTAAATGAGGTCTTCGCGCTTCAAGGATGATAAGCAGTGTGGATTGGTAATTAGTTACCGACGTTTCTTGGACTGCTTCACCAGTGATGATGGGAACGATAGGCTGTCCCAAAATGTCAGTAGCTAACTACCAAACAACGCTGTGTAACATCCCAGAGGAGTGAAGACTTAATCATTTTTGGTTAATACCTTAATTTAATTTGGGGTAAATCTTCAGTAGTCACAAACAGTTTAATGTGTAAATTCAACTTCTCGTCATATTTTATTAACACACACCAACATAATACACAAAAAGCCATATCAAATGTTTCTATATTTCAAACTTGTCCCCAGACTTCTCCAAGACGTTCTGGTCTGTTAGTCATCAGAAAGATTCTCAAAACACTTTCTGTGTGTAGTACTCAAAGTTTTACAATTTCTCTACAATTTGTATGCACGTAATATAATTTTAGTTACAGTAAAGCTGCTCTGTCTCCAGGATGAGATTTGAACCTGCGACCTCCCACTATATGAGGCGTTAAAGAGTATTTCCTGGGGAGTAAAAACGGCCGGTACGTAGGGCTGACAACCTTTAATCCTTCGTGTGCAGATTGTCTAGAAATCTGGGAGCCTCAACCTCCTGGAACCCTAAGGGCCTGTCCAGGACTGTAATGGGATTGCTTTACTTTACCCAAGTGCAACCTACTTAACCACAATATTTAGTGCAGCTATCATTAAAAACCTACAACGAAGTTTCACAAACACATACCTGCATTAAGACACGAGCTCCGACTTCATCAGGTGTAGTGGGAGGGGGGAAGTTCCCTATTTCAAATGGCTGGTAGTCCACTGTCTCCACAACTACGAAGTCGTGCCAGTCAATCTGGGCATACGCAACTGTACGTCACACACAAAAAACATTTTAAATGTACTACAATAAAAGTCACATATTTCAAAATAATTACAACATGCACACTCAACTCCTAAGGAATATGTACTTGAAAACGTTTATCAGTATTGTGAAATCGTGTAATAAGAAATCCACTCTTCCACTGTCTTATATGTTACAAGTCTACAGCTGTAATGAAAATGTACCTTACCTATATTAGTAATAACAGTTGGTTACTTGCTGTCGCTCCTTGCGGAGCATAGGGCCTCCTTTCAGAGGTTTCTTGGTCTGGAAGTGTGCATTCTGTAGTGGGTGACCAGTCCACTGACTGCACAAATTTCTATTCATCCTGATACGACTGCCAGAGCCATCTAGCAGTCAATCAGGAGACTTGGGTGAGAAATGGCCGCTGAATTTTGCTTACAAAACATCTCAATTCATGCCCGTAAGGTTCTTTTACATGCCGTAAATCTACGACATGGGACCGACGGCTTTACTTCCCCTCCAAAGGAAGTGGTGCTACGGATTTTTATCACCCTTAAAAATCCATCGACCTCGGCCGGGATTGAACCCGCGAACCTTGGGTCCAGAGGCGAGCACGCTAACCACTAGTCCATCGAGGGCGACATTAGTAATAACAGGCACACAAAAATCGTCTCCCCCTGCACGACCAAACCACGCGCACATAGGTCTGTACTTCTTATCAAAGTAATAATCTCTTCAGAATGAATAAATAAAATAACACACTCGCACCTACCTCTTTCTTTTTCAAGTTCTTCCTCTTCTTTGCGTCTTTGAGCCTCCTGATACTTGATCCAGTCTGATCGGTACTTTACCTGATCTAAAATTGTATTAATGGAGCTGCATTCGTCTTTCAAACGAAACATCAGATCTTTAGGAGGAATGAGAACCTACAAACATTCAAGTTAAAAACAATTAAACTTCTTTGAAACCTTCAGTATTGATAGTTTAAATTCCAAACCACTTGCCAGAGCTTAACCTTTTGAAGGTTTTATCTGATGTCATGAATCACTTTGATTAAACATGTGCATTTTGGTTCCTTTGCATTAAAATTTACAAAACAAAAATAAATTAAAAAGTATCAACTGCCAACCCCACACGCATTTCATCCCCCATTTTCCACTAATACTATACTTCATGAAACTTGCAAAACAATAATCTATATAAAGTCTTATTCCAACAAATGTACACATTATTATCTTCTATTTAACATATATTTATCTGCCTCGGTGGACTAGTGGTTAGCGTGCTCGCCACTGGACCCAAGGTTGCGGGTTCAATCCCGGCTGAGGTCGATGGATTTTTAAGGGTGATAAAAATCCGTAGCACAACTTCCTTCGGAGGGGAAGTAAAGCCGTCGGTCCCATGTCGTAGATTTACGGCATGTAAAAGAACCTTATGGGCATAGAGATGTTTCGTAAGCAAAATTTAGCGGCCATTTCTCACCCGAGTCTCCTGATCGGCTGCTAGAGGGCTCTAGCGGTCCTATCAGGATGAATAGAATCGTACACGGCGGAAGGCAACGGGAAACCACAACTGGTAAATTCTCCCACGACAACCTACGGCTTCGTGCCAGTAGGGTCACGACACTCAGAAATTAGTATAAACGACTCTGTATGTAATATACATTTATGTTAATAAATAGTCAACATGTTTCGAACTGTATCAGTTCATCTTCAGGACTCACTCTCATTACACCAGCTATATGGTACTCATTAAAACAGATAAAATGTCGTCAACTATGCTGAGTATGTGGTCACTGTATCCACAACAAATAATGAGCATGTAACATCAGATACAGTTACCACATACTCAGCACAGACGACGACATTTTATCCATTTTATCGATTTTAATGAGTACCATATAGCTGGTGTAATGAGAGTGAGTCCTGAAGATGAACTGATACAGTTCGAAACATGTTGACTATTTATTAACATAAATATGTATTAAATAGAAGATAATAAAGTGTACATTTGTCAGAATAAGACTTTATACAATAAAAAATGTACGGTGAACATAACATAAAATAATCTATATGTTATATGATCTGCACACGTTAGTATTTTTCGACAAACTTGAGCCAAAATTTGAACTACAAGCAGAAAAATTGTAGTACATATGTTTTCAGGGATGTGATATGAAGTGTTGTGAAGCCTGATGTTTTATTTACACTGTAAACTTCTCCAATAAAGGACTACAAGGAAGTATTATATTTTACAAACGGTAAAATGTACACCATTTAATTTCCTTTACTGCCAGAAGAATCGGCTCACCTTCGTGTACTGCTCCAGCAGTTTCGTGAAGTACTGGAAAAGAGAATGCTGAGGTCGGAGAAAATCAAACTGGTAGTTGCGCTGTTCTCTGTTCATCAAGTTAGTCAGAAACTGACGGCCATTACGTGCCACAAATTGCGCTGTCAGCTTCACAATGTCCCTGCACAAACACACACATGTAACGTAAGCTGCGTACACTGTTTAGTCAAGTACTGTCGTACATTGAACATTGCATCTTTATAAACATATTTAAATGCCTGCTCACAAACAGTCTGCCACATTGCCTCAGTCAAACATCCGAAGGTATAACAACTGCTGTAATAACATACACACTGATCTATACACAGGACATGCTCAGATCAAATCACAACTGGGTCACCAAACATCCTAACTGACATTTTTGTCATGTTTTTCCTCAGATGGTACCTCAAGTATGCCGTAAGTACTTCTTTCTCATTCATCACGCAACAGTCATTCTACTATGCAATGCTATACAGTCTGAGACATGACTGAGACTCAGTCTTACATAAATAAAACTCATCTTATTAATACTAGATTCTAATGAAAAATTAGCTAAATAACTCCACGGTGCATAGCAGTTTTGAGAACCTCAGGTAGTCGGGAAACTCCTTGCCTTTTACAGACCCCAAGGGTTCGCTACTGCGTTAACAACAGACCGCCAAATAAACAACACTCACACCCCCCACATCATGTCTTTATATCAATTTTAATACTGTCCTCCCATCTATATCTACATCTTCCAAGGAGCCTCTTCCCTAAACTTAAATGCCTCTGACATGTACAGCCTTCAGACAACACAGAAACCAAACTTACCCAGCATATGCAATAAGACATTTCCACAACATCCCAAAATACACAAGTCAGGTAACAGCAATGGAAGTACAAAAACTTTGGAGTAATGTGTCTTTACAGTTTAATAAATGTGAAGTATGCAGCCATCTAAAAATATGTAAATACACCACAAGTAGGAGATTCACAGAGTGACCAGAGCTTGTTATGAACTTCAGACGATAAAAATGTCTGCAACAACACCTCATCAAAGAGTTGAATGCGTTAAAATTCTGACCAAAATTCTGCAGGCATGCTACATGAACCACTGATCTCAATCACCTTGATTAATAAACCCACATAATAATTCAATTCAATTCAATGTGTATTTATTAACATGCAGACTTAACAGCACAAGTGCCAACTACAAAGCCAGCACAAAAGCACAAATAAAACACAAAACAGTACAAATACACAAGACAAAACACTAAAGAAACAAAACAAATATGCAGTAAAACAATATAAAACAAGTACTAGGGCAGAAATCCAATACCTGACAGAACATAGATAACTTGTTTTAAAAATGTCGCAGTGACCGAACTACAGCGTCGAGTTCACGACTTACATTGATAACAAGTCATTAATCAAAACAGACCTACCATTCAATATACAAGTATCCTACTCTTGGCATTAGCCGCCGAAGCGCATCTAGCAGAAGGACAGTTGTGACGGTTTAAGTTAATATGAAACAGCTTAATATCTCTGAAATTTTTATTTGGCACAAGAAGACTGACAGTTTCCAAAAGAGTAGGGCAAAATTTTGAACCATTGTAAACATTAAGTAAAAAAAGGGTGTCTAAGTGACACCTACGATCACGTAAAGTAGGATATTTCAAGCAATTTAAATAATAATAATATTAGTAATAATATAATAATAATAATGCCCTTCACTGCATTCATACACATTACTGCAAAATGTAAACTGTAACACTGCAGGAACCATTATGAGTGTAGCACATTCTAAAAAACCGTGTGAATGACTACTTTAACACCATCTGAATTAATAAGAAAAAACAAGAGCTCAATGACATAAGAACTGTGAGATCACAAGACAAACCAGAAGTTGGATATGCTTACTGCTGAAGTGCACAGTACTGTACCACTTTGAGGACAGACAACGATAGTGATGATTGAATCCGAAGGTCATCTAAACAATATCCAGAAATTTAGTCCCCACTTCAAGTATGTGTATAAGCAAAGTAAAGCAATCTCTGTACAAACCTGGACAGGCCCTGAGGGTTCCAGGAGTTTCAGGCTCCGAGATTTCCAAACAATTGGCACACGAAGGTTGTACATGTGCCAATTGTTTTTTATGTTATAAATATGTGTAAAATCAAGGTTTAAATCCCTGATGATGGTTCCATTGGAGAACCGAAACATGTTGGATTAATTGTATTGTAGAAATAAGTTGTACGGTGTAATAAACAGTGTGCATTTTGTTGGTTAAAAAATGTGTGATCAGATGAAAATGCACGGTATGAATATAAAGAAGGTGGTAAGGTTGTCAGCCCTAAGCACCGGCTGCCTTTACCCCCAGGAAATATTCCTGGTACTCATTTCTGTTAGAGGCTGAGTTGACCCCAGGGCCATAGAGTCACCGGAACGATTAAATCAATGAAAAATTCCAACAACACCATCGGGAATTGAACCCGCAACCTTCCAGCTTGTAGCGGTGCCTCAACCAACTGCGCCACCATGCGTCCCCACTTCAAGTATGTCTCCATTCCAAAGAATGGGTTATGCTGGGTTATGCTGTATAGGGAAATCATCAGCGTTTATTCCGAGTATCATACAAAACACAGCAATGCAAGTTGAGGACGAAATGCACTTACTGTATGTTAGAGCAGGCACTACAAGTAGTGGTCGGCGGCCGGGTCGGCACAGTCAGTATAGTGACTCACTATGGGCTGGATGGTCCAGGGATCAAATCCCCATGAAGGCGAGATTTTCTGTGCCAGTACAGACCAGCCTCAAGGCCCACCCAACCTCCATACAATAGGTACCAAGTCTTGCATGGCGGGTAATGCAGACTGGGCATGGTGCTGACGACCCACTGCCTTCTAGTGCTCAGGTTTCAAATGGATTGGAGCTACACATCCGCCTCCCCTCTATGTCTGCATATGCATTAACCTTTACCTTCACACATGGAACTCAATACACCTTGAAGTGTTCAGAGTCAATGCAACTTACAAATCAAGGGCTGATATAGATGGTGGATCGGCAATGAATTCAAATTCTGCTGGCGGATCCTTAGGAATAAAAGGTTGCTCTGACACCTGCTTCAGTAATTCTTGTTGCTGTTTTTGTTGAGCCGACGACAGAACGGTCTTAAGCTGCGGAACTGGAGGCCCTCCAGTACTTGGCTCCTGGCCTGTTTAATAGTTTTTTTATTAATAACCCTCAAAAAAAATAGAATTTTATGACACTTCCAATGAAATATCACATATAAGTACCAAACCAGACAACAGAAACACAAAACAATGTCACATTTACAATCACATAATGTGGAAGTGTCTGTGTCTAGAATGCAGACTTAGCAAACTTAGGATGTCGCAATTGACCATATTACATTGACTCAAACTGGTTACAGTTACAAAAATAAATGTTTCGGTACAGTTAATATAAATGGACTACTCACCTCTCCCTCACGGAAATCCTTAACTTTAAACTGATAGTATGCATGGTAAGGGTCACCAAAATTCAAGAAATTGAACTTTGGATTTCCTAGTTCATTCTGGCGTATACGGGCTTCAAACTCCGGACCATTCCTGGCGACAAAACTCGCAGTCTTGTCAACAATGTCTGTGGAGAGAACAGTTAAGGAAATCCACAAACATGTAGCTAAAATAATGAACAATGTATTGTCCATACGTATGTGTAATGTTGGAATCATAGGACTTGATGTGGGAGACTGTTCCACGCTCAAAGGTGAAACCACGTACACAGCAGCATGGTCCAGTACAAAGCAGACAAATGCAAAGAAGTCCAGAAAAACCCAATACCGCAATCAATTTTGCACTGTAAAATCATTTCTGTGGTACATGCTCAAGGTGAGAGGCACTTCAAACAGTCACGACCGCACACTGTGCAATAATGTGTCATTTCAAATATGTGTCCTATTCTGCTTAGAGTAATACAAAATATAAATTACGTCTGTTCAGATGGTTGAATGTTTTGGAATTTTCAAGTCAAGTTACTTTCCTGTTTCTCCACTTCAAGCATAGGGTGTCCAGGAAGCAAGGCCAGGAAATTCTGTTTCCAGCCATTGTCTTCACCTCTTTCCAAATCTTTCCCATTATTTCATCTTCCTTCTCTACCATTCTCCTCCAGCTCCTTTTTGGTCTGCCTCTTCTGCCTTGTTCTTGGGGGTTTAAACTCAAAGCCTTTTTCTCTATGGCACACAAATCCTTCCTCAGTGTTTTGGAACATGCATGCCATCATTTCAATGGGCTTTATTCTGGTTACCAATAAAACTGTTCCTATGCCTTTTCTCATAAAGAAGTAACACATGTTTGTAAGACAAGGCAACAAATTACCCCATCCTGCTACCACTTTAGCAGATTATTTTTACTGTGTATACTATAGCAAATAGCTGATTCCAGTGGCCCGCGGCCTAAGGCGTGGGTCTATAGCTGCTCGCTTGCTGGGATTGTGGGTTCGAATCCCGCAGGAGGCATGGATGTCTGTGCCTTGTGAGTGTTGTGTGTTGTCAGGTAGAGGTCTCTGTGTCGGGCTGATCACTGTCCAGAGGAGTCCTACCGAGTGTAGTGTGTCTAAAGTGTGTGATTGCGAACTCCTTGAAAAATGAGGGGCCTAGGCCCCCTAAAGGCTGTCGAGCCATTAAAAAAAATACTGCAGCAAATAAAAATGAAATGCACTCAACCATGTGCATATGTTTCAGTTCTTATCCACACAACAATAACTGAATAACAGAAGCCATCCATTAACTGTATCAAAACTTCACAGAAACAATAACTTGCACACAACAAAACTTGTTTCATCGCGCAAACTACACCTCTAATATAAAACACACGCACTGAACCATACAAAATTAGTTTTAATGTGGAAATAACTGGCAAGGAATACCAAGCACAGTGTATGTTTGTCTTCCACCACCAGAATGCAGGGCAAACTCATAATATAAAGACTGATAATAAGTGATTTAAAAAAGCAGGAAACTTCAGATGTTTTGGAAAGATAGTAACGAACCAAAATGGTACTCGTAAATAAATTAACGGCAGATTAAATTCAGGCAGTGCTTGTTGCCGTTCCATGGGAGTTTTCTGTCTTACTGTTGCCTAACTAAATGCATAATTAACAAAACCGCATCTTGTATGGGTGTTAAACTTCCTTACATTAAGCGCGGTACAGAGCTTGAGGGTGTTTCAGTAGTACAGAATACTAAGGATAACTATATGGACCTATGCAGGAGGTAGTTAACAGCAGGCAAGACAAATCTGCATAACAAGGAACTTCATAATTTGTATTTCAACACAGCCAAGTGACACATTTTGTGCACAAGGAGAAAGAGAAAAGAAAATTTCAACTGTACGAACACTGCAGCCAGTCTAAACAGGATTTCACAGCTCCTGACACTTGGCAATGCTGTCAGCTGCTTGGATTGTAGCATTATTTGCAAGTGCTTGAGCCAGGCTACACTGACTGCCTAGCAAGGACGTGATCACATCCCGTGCCGAATCACATCTGCGGCCACCCGCCATCATTCCTTTATATCAGTCTAGCATGATCAAATAAAAGACAATACTAAAACAACCGAAATAGGGTACAAGGCAGTTGCATGAATTTTATCTGTAGTTAAGTTAAAGAACAGTTTCAGGCTCTTGTAAATACATTAATCAACCTTCAGACGCCAGCTTCTCAAGAAGGGCACTGTCAATGGATAAAACTAGTGTATGAAAATCCTTTCAATGATCTACTTCACAAGTAACATATTTGTGATCTTCAACAAAAAAAAAAAAAGCTTTGAAAACATCTATCCTCATGTCACAGAAGGAAGAATGTGTTGTGGGAGTTCATGGTGGCTGTCCTGCTCCCCCGTCCCACAAACATTGCACCTTCCATCTGTAAACACTGATAACAAGACTGTAACATGAGAGACAGCAAGAAAAAGTGACAACTGGTGCAGTGACATGTTGAGGTAGTTGCTACACACATGGGTAACAGACAATCTATGTTCACTCATCCTGTAATGACAGATTAGATAATAAAATCCTTATTTCATAATTATCATTAACAACAGACATAAAACTGTCTCTAATATAACACACATGACTAATAAAGCTATAAGCTCCACTACTACATCTGTCTCTCCTTTCTATGTGAACATTTTATCTCTACATTAACAAACTAATGCAGAGATCTGCTTTTCTTAATACTGAATGTGAAAATTACTTACATGTTGAACCATGTGGGTGGGTGGCATTAATTTGTTAATAAGAAAATGAACCACCAATGTTACCAAGATAACTTAAAGAGTGTGGTGGTTGAAGTGATCCCAGTAATGGTAAAGAGAAATAATTGCATCACAATTTCGCTATACAGTTTTCGTTCTATCCGCAGCACATTATAAACTTTATTGGGGAAAACTTTCAGTATCCATCTACAGAAGACGCTACAAACAAACAACCGTGTGAAGCCATATTACAGTCAAGTAGGTCCATTTCAGATACAGACCCCACGTTTCTTCCGAATGTCAAATAGAGTATTTTGCAAACTCCCAATCTCTATCGCTTCCAAGTACCATTCCTTGCAGGAAGCAAGTAGCCACTTCTACACAAAAATTTGATTTTGTTGTTGCCGTAGTCTGGACTACATCCCAGTACAATAATTCCTATATTTTAAATGGTAGCAAGTGCCTGTCCTTAAGGATACTTCTCACCTCAGGCGGTGGATAAATAATACCGACAATCGGCTGTGATGTTGGTGTCTCAGGCTCATGATTTTCAGTAGGCGTACTCACTTCTAATGCAGGCATAATGAATATCTATTCGAACAGCACTAAATAACAGCTCTCAGGGCATACAAGAGTAAGCCACTTCTCACAAAATTCACCGCATTACACTACTGCACATATCATACTATTACGACGAAAGCCTTAAACACCACAACAAACAATTTCGCTAACTGGCAACGATGATAGCCACCACGGACGACTTGAAGTGGCCACGGATAAGAGCCAGAAAGTGGATAGGCAGAGTTGCTGTCAGAATTCTACCAGTACGACACATCACAGATCATTTAGCGCTACAGATTATAGTCCACAGTTCATGCATATCTGTACTGTAATCTATGCTGTCGACGGTGGTGGCTATTGGAGTCGCCTCTGATCCGTGGTGTGATGGGCGTAAAAAGCCGGATCATGTTGCTGTTGTCCCCCAGGAAAAGCAAAATTATGTGGATAAATTTAGTTTTGTACGTACTCCAAAAGTTTGTAACATAAGCAACATTTACGTATGAAAATGGTAATGCGACCGGTCCATACCATCAGCCTTTCGACGCGATTAAATCCCTTTCGAGGTCTGTCCTAGAACTGCATTGCAAGCTTTAATGTGAACACAGCTGGGAATCCAAGAGTGTCAGATATAGTACGAAGTATTGTCAAAGATAAAACTTTTCACAATGCGCTAGGAGGTTGGAATAACTCACGCCAAATGCGATAGCGGATAACAGCGCTATGATCCGTGGTGTTCCATCTTTGTGTGCTTGTACCACGGTTGTAGTTTTTAAAAAGGAACAGGTCACGTTTCGTTTAAACAGCATGCTTGCAATATCACTTTACACCTTTGCACATCTCCACCAGAATTACTTTCAATAAAACTATAGGATTTCTTCAGTACATGTAGTAGCTAGCATATAAGCTAAACAAAGGAGGAACGGAATAAAATGTGCAGTAAGATAAAGAATGGTCTCCTCCAGTGTCCACACCGCTTTTAGGGCCCGCCCAATCACTTGTCCAGTGGGTACCTGGATCTCTGTCCCCTGGAGCACAGCAGCAGAGGCGTGAGACTTAACACACCTACAACTAGTGCTGAAGTTAAAGAATGTGTGGATCTTTACCTTCACTCCGCCATGTCTTCACATTGGACGCGAAACTGAGCACAAGGAAAACTGTGTCTTTCTTTGAGGTTGGTAGAAATAATAATTTGCGATTTCCTGTCCCTGTCCAATAATATTGCCATTTAAACTTTACTTCAGTATTTCATGGCAAGTTTGTATAACCTTGTGATATGTTTCATTCCTCCAGAGCAAGTGTACTCCGTGGATCCAGGGAATCCGTGGATACATTTCTGTAATGCCTACTTTGAATTTTATTACTTTTTTAAATTATAGAAATGTTTTGTTAAAAATAATTGCAGAACTTCTTTAATTAGCGACATGTTCATTTGGTATGACCATTAAAATATCGAATTTAGAAACCTCCTCTACCCACAAAGCAAGCAACCATCACTTTATATTAACGTCAAACCATGCTACTGATTTGTATTTACAGCTATCTAAAATCAGTTGTAAGATACAAATTTTTAATTTTGGATATCCATCATCCGGACGCTACATTTACGTGAGCAGAAAAGTTTGGGAAACGGCTCTAATGTTTGACTATGTCGCATTATATTGCATTGGGTTAAAGACATATGCCTTCTGACCACTTTATTGAAAATCAGCCAAAAGTTGAGCACAGAAAGGCTTAAGCCCTACTCTATATTCATTTTTTCCTTGTCTGCCAGTGATTCAAGAGCAGTAACTTTTAATTTCATGCCCCATATGTTCTTTAATATGAAAAATATATGCACTATATAGGAACACTTCAAGGATATTTGTAAATGAACTTCTTTTCAATAATGTTCCTCTGTTAAGGACTGTTTTATTCATGTGTAGACTAATATTGCAGGAAACAACACAACTTGAATGAAAAAGTCTTCATTCATATTTGTTTTTACACAAGGCACTGTTCTTCACAGGACAAATTTTGTTATAGTAGTACTGAAGTGTGGAATAACATTGAATGTAGAGTATCCACTTTGCTTTTGAAGCTGGCTGCAGTCAAAGTTCATGGCAATGAAGTTCCTACTATCCATGTCTGACAGGCATCAGACTACCTGTGTGGTTTGGGAAGCACGGCACTTAACACAAAATGTTATATTCTTACATTAAATAAAAAAAACAAAAAAGTGCCAAATTACTTAAACTGCTATGTGAAAAGAAGCTACCTGGTTTAATGTGGCTGCATATGTTTCACACGCTCGGACAGTACAGACATTTTCTAACACACATACTGTAAAGGAGTATGTATTGGGAGTATGCCATGACCTTTGACAACACTGTACTTTCAATGTGATCTCACCATAATTATTACAAATATTAACAGACTGCATTTCTTTTATTTACAATGACTTATTGCACATAAATATTGTGATTTCACACATTTATCTTTCTTTCAAAAATATGTATCTGTTTCGCATGAGTGACAATGGTAAAATAATTTATAATGTTGGCCCACGTATACGTTGTCATTGGCTTCCAAAATGGCCCGGAATATTTGATTTAGTTTCCCCTTTTTGTACCATGGAGATATCACTTTCTTTTCTGCAAGTAAATGATTTCGTTCCTTTCCCTTCTCAGCATTTCCTTTTCCCGCTCCATTGCAGGACACGACATTCTGATATGCCTGTTGATGAATGTAACACAGCAACAAGCAATCATAAATACATGAAGATAAAAGAAGACTGGAGTAACTGTCAATGGAAACAGCTGTCAATTTTATTAAAATAAAAAACAGACAGCAAAACCATCTCACCTTCATGTGAGTCAAGTTAAAGAAAAACTGAGAAACTTAAAAACTCTTAAGTAAACACTGTATGAAACATTAAATCTACGGACTGAAATATAACCTACAAAATGGTTTTCTATATCAGTTCTTACGTAAGACAGAAAATGATTTGGAACTACTATTTCCGACCTACAGAACAAATGAGATTTTGTGGGCACAGTCTAAACAGGATGTGTGCCACTTTCATCACACTACACATCAGTTTGGGTAGATATAGTACAAAGACAACATACAAATAATGAATACTCATTCTGGTTTCTATGGAAAATAAAATGTCATTACTTAGTTCTGTGAGACAAGCTGATTCATTGTGACAGTACTGTTACTGATAATTTGTACCAATTAACTTTACAAATATCAACTGTATTATTCCTATAACACTGTAGTCTGTCTGTGAAGTAAGTCCAACATCTGCCAACTTGTAAAATCAAATGCTAGACTCGGAATTTGCGTGTTACATAACATACATCTCTGTAAAAAGACATAGTATCTTCTACCTACACCCAAATAATGCACCTTCTTTCATGTTACGATACTCTGCCACTTCACTTTGGCAAACGTCGTGATTTTAAGGAAGATTCGGTCAAGACATACGACTCTGTCAGTAGTGGCCCCACCTGTCAGTATCAGACAAGTTAAGACACTGCATCACTGTGTCTGAGGGTGCGTTATTAATATACTGCACTGTCTATTGTCACATTTTGGTTACAGACACAGTGCTTCACTGACCAGTTCTATCTCTGTAGCTTAGCAATAGACTAGCTGTAGCGGACTGACCCAACAAGCTGGCTTACGTTCACCTTATGATGAAGATACAAGAAATCTCCTAAATTCCGTTTCTACAACTACAGTGAAATGATGGACGTGTAATACACGTGTCAGCTGTGTCAAGAATGAACCTGAACAGAATCATTGTTGAATGGCATTCAGAATGGTTTTTCTTTAAAATGATGGCTGTAAAGCAGATTAATTATGTACGAGTAGAAATGTTGCATGCAAATCCTTCTGTGCAATAATTCAAATCAACATATTCTGAAAGGATTTGTGTGATTTCCTAAACAATCAGAAAATCACAGACTACTTACATACCAAAAGCAGTGGCTCACACATACAGAGTTTTCCCATTTTACAAAATGAATCGCGAGGTAGCTCTTGTGCCTGGGATTTTATAAATTTTCTTTTAACTCATTTTTACCAGCTTATAAGTTCTAATTCCATTGCCTTTCAACTTCACACACTACATCCTACTCTGTATTACAAAACCTGTGGTGCAGAATGCATGTAAAGTGACTTACTTGTTAGCTCTACCATCCCCATTCCCTTTCACAGGGCTTTGATTATCTCCACAGTACAACGAGAATTCGCAGTTGTCAGCAAATTGCATGCATCAGCAGTTTCTACACCACTTGAAATAAAGTTTGGTGGTGATCACGATGAACATTCAAGTACTGTATATTATCCACTGTCTCTGCATTGCTCAATGTTGGCAAGACACTTGGCACTGATTCTGTTTGTATGTTATAATATTGGTCTCATGTTCACAGAATGTTATGAGATCCACAAGCATAATGTAAACAACCTTACAAGTCAGTGTTATATATGAATCAATACAGACAGGCCAAAAATGAGATGAGTGGATTTGTTGAGGCCCAGTAATTATCATCATCTCACAGAATAAGACGCAATGCAGAACATGTTTTACGTTACTTGTACCGTACATTTTTTATTACTTGTATACAAATCTTATTCAGACAAATGTACACTGTTTCATGTTATTCAACACAACATTTTATTAAAGACTGCCCAACATGTTTCAAGCCGATCCCAGTGGCCGTGCGGTCTAAGGCGTGGGTCTTCGGCCGCTCGCTTACTAGGATCGTGGGTTCGAATCCCATTGGAGGCATGGATGTCTGTCTCTTGTGAGTGTTGTGTGCTGTCAGGTAGAGGTCTCTGCGACGAGCTGATCCCTCATCCAGAGGAGTCCTACCGACTGTGGTGTGTCTAATGTGTGTGATCGTGAAACCTCGACGAAACGAGGGGGCCCAGGCCCATATAGGGCTGTCGAGCCATTGGGAGGGGAAAGAAAAAGAAAAAAAAAAAAAGTTTCAACCCTATTTAAGGTTCATCTTCAGGGGGCTTACTTGTTGAAATTATATCAGCTATACGGCATTGTAATAATTTATGTAACTTTAATACCAGATGTATAGCTGATGTAATTTCAACAAGTAAGCCCCCTGAAGATGAACCTTAAATAGGTTCGAAACATGTTGGGCAGTCTTTAATAAAAAGTTGTGTTGAATAACATGAAACAGTGTACATTTGTCTGAATAACATTTGTATTTGCAGAACATGTTGTAATGCACATTATTAAGGAAGGCATACAGTCAGACTGTCATACATACAGGACTGCACAATGGCACGCAGCTGAAGGACACTGGGGAAATCTGTAACACAGACAAATATGTTGTGCATACATATTTATTGCTTTGATACTGAGGACAGTTTATGTTGACCACTGCAGCTCATGCTGCATGTGATGTTAACGCTCCAGTGACGATGGTTTAAAACACAGATACTGTTCAACAAACAAAGTTTTCAGTAAACTCGGTTGAAAGATACATCAACACAATGTTCCGGTATGACATACAATATTACTTAATCCCTTTGTCCGTTGCCATGGCTATTCCTCCATACAACATGTGTGCTTTAAACCATCACTGTTCACCGTGTTTGGACCTACTGCCACTCTTGAGCTTGAACTGAAACCAGTGTAAGAGCATGCCAAACACAGCCTGTCGACAGCTAACCATTACCCACCCGACATCCCTGGTGTACACACTATTAATTCAAGTTTCACAGACTATTTTGACAATACACAGACAGTGGATAATCCTCTTACAAAATTCCAGTTCATACCGTTCAGGCAAGCAACAACACTGCATAATTGCACCATGTTTCATCAAATAGTTAAATGTTATCCTAATAAAGCAGTTTCCTATACTGTACAGTATTTATATATATCAATCTTATGTATAATATATATACTATCTATAATTATTTCACTTCATATATAAAATAACTCGATTAACTCTTCAACGAGTTGTTACTTTTTATCTGTACTTAAGTAATGTCCCCCTTGGTAACAGTGCATATATACAAATGTTAAACTCTTGGAGGTGTGTCTATGAGGCTCTGCGAATTAGTATGAGATTCTGCCAACTGCACTCCTGATGTTGACCAAACACTTGATGTGTCCTATTAGAAATGGTGCAATATCAAAACAAGGCAAGGCAATGCATTTCAAGAAATCAAAGTAAAAACTAAAACTTTTGACACCGAGAACATTTCAACTTTAATTTCCCAAGTACAGTTATAACACTCCAGGTTGAAATTTTGTGCAATTTCTAGTCCTTAATTCTGCCCCATATCTCTTTGCCCCGATAGTATTCAACACATAGTGTTCCTTTTACTATTTGGTATAAATATTTAAACCTTTTCATATTTTTTAATGTATATATATATATATATGCAAAAGTTTATTTGCTGGTAATGACATTTTACAAAATGCACTTTGCATACTTCCTGAGACATCACACTGTGTGCGCACGCGCAAGCGCGGAAAATGATTTATAACCATCTCGTTCTTAAATACACCTTTATCTGAAATAGCTTATTAAATTTTGAAAAGTGGCCATGTATTAAGTGAGATTTGGGGTTGATAACAACTATGAAGCCTGCCTTCTCCGAGTGTGTGACATCGTACAGCTTGGTACACAGTACCAACATTTCAGAGGGGCACACTGCCTCCATCACCTACCTGATGATGGAGACAGCACGTCTTGCAAGACAATGGCACTTACATAACAAGCAGCATGGTGTCACATGCCACAAGAAAGCAACCTTCGAGGAACAAAATGTATCAAATATTTTAATTACCGAGAGAATTTTCTAGATGATTTCTGTTCCCTGTGGTACAAGCATCCTTGCTTGGGAACAAATGTGTAAACCAAATGGTAACGTAGAACTGTGGCTACCTTCTTAGCACCATATTCTCAGTGCAACAGGAAACAAAAATGTGGTGTGAATGCCCAAGTATCAGATTGTATGCAACTTCAGTACTGACACTGTTTAGTAGTTTACAGAAACAACACAAAATGGTCACTATTCTGATGCGTATCTCCTACATATATCAGAACATGTAGACGTTTCCAAAAAATATAACACGTCAAAGTGTTCATATGTTGCCCATGAACCATGACAGTTCCAACATCAGTCAGTTTTTATTTAATGTTCAACAAATGTCATAATAATTATAAAATTAATATCAGTTAAACCAATTCCAGTCTTTACCAAAGGTAGGTAACTTATTACAGCAGATATTATAGCTCGAGATATACAGGTTCATACAAATACGTACAGTGGGCCAGGAACGCGTGACAGTTATTGAAATGAAATAACATTTTAAGGCAGTGTGGAAAAATTTTATGAACACTCACTGATACAGTCCATGTCCGTGAGAAATGTTAATTGTTACGGTTTGAATATGACACTTTCTAGGTGACTATCATGTCGTTCAGTACACTTCTGCAGTCGCAATGGAAGGGACACGCCGTAGAATTTCTTTAGGGATCCCTCGAGTACGCTCCCGAATTTACTCTGTTAAGTCATCAATATTGGCAGGACGTGTTTGTGCACCTTGCTTTTCACACAGCCCCAAAGGAAGTAGTCTTCCAATATTGATTACCTAAGAACAGTGAATTTTGGAGTTTATTCAAGGGATCCCTAAAGAAAGGCTAAGTGTGATGACATCCTTTCCAACGTGATTGCAGCAGTGCACTGAACGGCATGGTGGTCATCTACAAAGTGTCATATTCAAACACTAATAATTAACACAAATTCTCATGAACTTATAATGTATCTACCAGTGTTAACACAATTTCCCCACTTTGCCTTAAAATGTTATTTCATTTCGAAACCGTCAGGTGTTTCTGGCTCATCTTGTATAATAAGCATTATCTAGTGTCAATTTTCATTTTAAACAGGGCTGAAAGAAATTTACATTCTCTAAACACAAATGACATAACCCAACAGTGGTTAACATAAACATTTTAACAAGAGTATTCAAATTCTGCAATAAGTTGTGTAAATATAATCAATAATAATAAATAATGCTATAAACATATTTTGTAAATATAAATCATGAATTTGAGCCACTTCCATTCGAGTTACCTGCACAACGCACAGCGTGTGATCATCCAGCCACACGGCCCACACATCCAAGGGTTTATCATAACAGCAGCAAACAATTATACAGTCAGCAGCTTGTACCCTGTACAGAGGGACTTCATTGTATTTTATATACTATTTTTATAATAATTACAAAAGTGTTTTAAGGACAATGTACATAGCAAATTCTGTTCAGCTTACACTGAGACGGTAGTCCATTGCTACAACAGACTGTGTATCCCTCCTCTACTGGAACTGAAGGGATTCTCTCCATGATTTAGTTGTAGAAAAGGCTCAAAACACACAATTAAAACCTGAATCAGCAAAGGCATTTCTTTCTCATTATTACCAAAGAATTCTCCAGTACGAGTTTTACATCTACACAAATATGCTGGCTATCATAAACCATGAGGATACTGTTGTCTGGGATATGACATAATGTAGTTGGTACCTGTCTACAATACTGCATCACATCACATCCTGAAGACAGTCATATTAACGCCCGCTCTCATGTGAAACTCACATTTCATTCAAGAAAATTGCAAGTGGTGTACACATTAATTTAGACATTATTTTATCGTAATTTATGACTTTTACGGCAGAAGTCAAGCCTTGTAATTTTGTTGATAAGTACTCACCTACAATAAGAGAAATACATTACCATCAATTCAATACAAGTAGTAGATGTTATATCTTTGATGTGCCAACACATTTTGACAGCAAAGGGTCATCTTCAGGCCAGTGGTATAACACACATAAAAAAACCTTGTACAATTATAATTATGTTTAGAACTGAGATCTCAATTTTACAAATGTGTTACAATACATGTTGTTCTCTCAAATGATACAAAATAAAATAAAAGTAACAGTTAACAAGACAAGCAATGTACGTACAATGAAACACTGACGTGTGTTCATGTAACCATTGTTGCCATGGAAAAGCAATACGTATTAGATATGAGTGTGTGTCTGTAGCCTTAGTTATCCAGCGTGCAAACTGCATGCGCCGTATTATATTGTCATCTGTGGTCTGTCTGGCTGTACCATATTTTTCTGCATTATCTCATAAACGGCACAGTTTGCTGAAAATCGTTACTGCACACAGAAAGTATGTTTTGATTTTCTCTACTAATTTTGTCTGCAATATTTCTCATTCTAACAAGAATGCACATAGGTCTGCACGTAAAGTACCGATTATTCTTGTCAGATTTTAATGACACTTGCATTTTCTTGAGAGATTTTCGAAAAATACTCAGATATCAAATTTCACGAAAATCTGTCCAGTGGGAGCCAAGTTGTTCCATGCACATGGACAGACAGACATGACGAAGCAATAGTCGCTTTTTGCATATTTGTGAACGCGCCTAATAAAGGTTTTAAAAGATCGTTTTAAAATGTTTGTGGGTGTTACTGTCGTATCTTGATGTAGTAGATGAAAAATAGCACAGGCTTAATGGGTTGACGTCTTATTTTATTTTATGTTGGGTTGGTTGTCCGAGTTTGTTTTGCTTTGTTTTGGGAAGTCGGTTGTATATACTTGTGTCTGGATGGTACTGGTATTTTATATGTGTCGCATGTTTAACTGTTCAAAAGACGCTCAGTGTCTTCTGAACAGCTGCATTATAGCATTGGCCTGAAGATGACCCTTTGAAGTCGAAACATGTTGCCACATTAAAGATATAACACCTGCTAGTTGAGTTGTCAGTAATTTATTTCTCTTATTATAAATCTAACACAACAGGATGACAAACGTAAAAGAAAATACCCATCACACCATATCATATGGTGTGATGACCAAAAATTTTAGAATGACTGTGAAATTCACTATGGTATATGGAAAATTTATCATGAGAAAGAGAAATCTGCTTTTATAGGGAAAAGTGTGCTGAGAACCTTTCTATACCTCCACACACACACACACACACACCACACATTGTTGGCAAGCACTCGTTGTGGTTATAAGGCAAATGACTAAAGCGATGACCACCGTAGTGTTCAGTCCGTCAAAACTCAGCTGCTTCATCTAACAAAGCGTCCGCACACTTGGGACATGCTGGTTCCTCATCTGCTCACTTGGCTGTACACCGCATGGCAAGGACGTGATGGCCAACCAAGAAGAGCATAAGTGTGGACTGGCTCAGAACAATGTCTCATCACCTGCACGGTGCAAGAAGCACTTCCAACCAGCAAGGACATGCTGTGACTTCCTGCCGCGAGTAGTTGGGCCCCCAGCCTTTTGCAAAACTGATGCGGACCGAGTTGGGATCAACAGGGCCCATACCGGTGAAACTCCAGTGTCGGGCACATGCTGCCCTGTCGGCGTTGAAGACGTTCAAACAGTGACCTGGAGGTACCCGATATACCAATGTCCTTAACTCAGGATCATCCAGCGTTGGAGAGTTGATGAAGATAGGGCTGTCAGAACGGTTGTACGCCCACACACCATCTCCCTCCTGGCTTAGCGTCACGCCTGAAAAACAAAACTATGTTTCAGACTGACATGCATATTGCACGTTGTTCTTTCTTTCTTTCTATCTTTTTTCCTTCCTTCCTCTCTCTCATATCTATAGCACAATATTTTTGGAAATTGGTTCTGCCTCCAGAAATAGAATCTGCACGAATGGACCCTTCAGATGAAGCCTACCTCCACCTGCAAACCAGCTCGATGTTATGTATAACTGCAATGCTGCAGCACATCTTTATCAGCAGAACAGAGGGAAGTTGGATTAAACGGCTAGCACTGAAAAGGATAAGAATCTGAGGCTTTACGTTACTTGTTCCGTACAGTCTTTTTGATTAAAATGAATCTACTCCGACAAATGTACACTGTTTATTTTATTCAACACAATTTTTATTAAAAAATGACCGAATGTTTCGAACCAATTTATGGTTCATCTTCAGGGGCTCACCTTTCTCAAATTACATCAGCTATACATTCATGGTACACATTATAATGCAAGTTAAAATAAATAAACGTCGGCCACTGTGTAGTATTTTGAATTCTGAAAAAAAAAATTAAGATATCTTTAATCGTAAGATATTTAAGTTTAAATCACTTACAATTGAAATTGAAATTAAGTTTTGGTAGAACGTCTGTTGAACGTGCATACCTGTGTCAGTTATATTTTGTTCACTATTGGGTTGCTGGTGGCAATAGTGAACAAAATATAACTGACACAGGTATGCACGTTCAACAGACGTTCTACCAAAACTTAATTTCAATTTTAATTGTAATTGATTTTATCTTAAATATCTTAAGATTAAAGATGTTTTAATAATTGTTTTTTTTCAGAATATCAATAAATACTACACAGTTATTCAAAAATACTACACAGTTATTCAAAAATACACACAGTTATTCAAAAATACTACACAGTTATTCAAAAATACTACACAGTTATTCAAAAATACTACACAGTTATTCAAAAATACTACACAGTTATTCAAAAATACTACACAGTTATTCAAAAATACTACACAGTTATTCAAAATATACACAGTTATCAAAATACACACAGTTATTCAAAATACTTCACAGTGGCCGACATCTTCTTTATTTTAACTTGCATTATAATGTGTACCATGAATGTATAGCTGATGTAATTTGAGAAAGGTGAGCCCCTGAAGATGAACCATAAATTGGTTCGAAACATGTCGGTCATTTTTAATAAAAATTGTGTTGAATAAAACTAAACAGTGTACATTTGTCGGAGTGAGATTTATTTTAAACTGAGGCTTCTAACTTTCTGAATGAGAGGCAGGAACAGTTTACACGTGAAGCTGATAACATACCGGCAGGCAATGTAAGTATAACGTAACATTGAGGCGCGTTCGCGTAACCATTGTTGCCGTGGAAAAGCAATAAATATTATATATTCTGGGTGTGTTTCTGTAGTCTTAGTTACCCAGCATGCAAAGCGAATACGTCGTATTATATTGTGATCTGTGGCCTACCTGGCTCTGCTATATTTTCCACATTATCTCACAAACGACACGATTTTCGGCAAAAAGTTATTGAACATAAAATGTGTTTTTGATTTTCTGTACAAATTTTGTCAAGCATTTCTCATTCTAAGAAGAATTCAGCCAGAAGTCATAAATGTACATAGGTCTTCATGTAAAAGCCCGTTATTGTTGTCGGATTTTAATGAAACTTCAACTTTCCCGACAGAGTTTTGAAAAAAAAAAATCTCAAATTTCATGAAAATCCGTCCAGTGGGAGCCGAGCTGTTCCATGCGGACAGACTGACGGACATGACGAAGCTAAAAGAGTCGCTTTTCGCAATTTTGAGAACGCACTAACAATGATAAAATATCTGGGGATGATAATACTTATAGTGAATGTGAAGTCAGTGATGAAAATTATTATTATTATTATATCATACATCATCATCTGAACTCATAAAATATTGTTAGGGGTATTAAACCAAGAATGAATGAATGAAATGGGCAAGGCGTTAGCATGCATGAACAGGGTAACAGAAATGCTTAGAGGTTTTTTTGTGGCGAAACCTAAATAAAAAGCGACCACTTGTCAGCCCTAGGCATATATGGCAGGATAATATTAACATGCAAAATGGACCTTAAAGAGGATGGTAGGACATGAACTGGATTCATCTGGCTCAGCACAGGGACAACTGAACACAGTAATGAACTTCCAGTTACCATCAAATGCGAGACATTTCTTGACTAGCTGAGGAAGTGTCAGCTTCTCAAGAAGGACTCTACTCCATGGAGTTAGTCATAAGCACCCTGCCAACGTACCATCATTATTTCAAACCAGATGCAACACACTGCATACTACTCACTGAAACACCACAATATCGCTACTTACCAAGACCTATTTTGGCGCGCGTTCTGCGGACGGACTCACTGGGTGGGGGGAAGGCGTGTTGTGTCAGCGTGGCGAGACACAACCCGTCACCATGAGGTAGAGATGTGAACACATTGACTGCCGGCGGCTCCACTGAGAACAGACGGCCAACTCTTGTCGCCAGTTCCCAGTATGCCAGTTTGCACCACCCCCGTTCACCAGCCTCTCCTGAAATTGAAACAAGACAGGCAATGTACATACAACGTAACATTGAGGCACGTTCGCGTAACACTGTTGCCGTGTAAAAGCAATAAGTATTACATATTCTGTGTATGTCTGTAGCCTTAGTTATCCAGCATGCAAAGCGCATGCGCCGTATTATATTGTCATCTGGGGGCTGTCTGGCTCTACAATATTTTTCCACATTATCTCATAAACGGCACGATTTTCGGGAAAAAGTTATTGAACATAAAATGTGTGTTTTGATTTTCTGTACAACTTTGTCTGAAACATTTCTCATTCTAAGAAGAATTCAGCGACATATTATCATAAATGTACATAGGTCTTCATGTAAAGTACCCGTTATTCTTGTCAGATTTTAATGAAACTTGAATTTTCTCGACAGATTTTCGAAAAATACTGAAATATCAAATTTCATAAAAATCCGTCCAGTGGGAGCAGAGTTTTTCCATGCGGACAGACAGACAGACATGACGAAGCTAATAGTAGCTTTTCGCAATTTTTCAAACGCGCCCAAAAAACGTACTTGCGAAGTCTCGGTCTACACCATTAAGTACAGAAAGCATTGTTTGTACGTGTCTGTATGTTAGGAAGCGGTTGTTATTAGAGTTGGTAGCTGACGATAACACCACTGGCAGTAGTTACTAATAAGAACAGAAGACACACGTAGCTCATAAAATATGAACATTTTGCATTAAAAAAAATGATAACTGACTTATCTACTAAAGTCAGGCATCTTTGACAAAGTTTGTTCTTACAGGCAAAAAATGTAGCACAAACATATAGACTGTACGGGTGGTGGTGAAGATCTTTACCCCGAACAGGGCACCAAAAGCAATTCTGTAGTCGTTCTGCTCGTAGGACAGTGAACCTGCAGGTACTCGATCGCGTGACCCAGTTACAACGCAAAGTGCACATTAATTGTAAGGCAACGGCACAAATGAATATGATACATAATACAGTCAAACTCGGTTATAACGTCATGAATATTTTGTGTCGTTATAAACGAGTATCGTTATAACCGAGAAGCATAATGCTATGGTTAACAGTGAGGAATTGCTCAACAATTTTAACCAACAAATGCGCTTTATTTCTTAAAGCATGTTCATAACCCTACACATGTTTCGGCTGCAATAGAGCCATCATCAGGGTTCAAGGTCACCCCTGATGATGGCTCTATTGCAGCCGAAACATATGTAGGGTTATTGGACATGCTTAAGAATAAAGTGCATTTGTTGGTTAAATTGTTGAGTGATACCAAAATGCACGGTGAACACAACGTAAAAAAAAAGTGAGGAATTAATTGGTACCACAGAATATCTGACGCTATAGACGAGGTGTCGCACAAAACAATGTCGTTATAACCGGGTTCGACAGTATGGCCAACAAAGTAGACACGAATCTGCATGTGTAACAATTGCACACTAAGTCATAATATTTAGATTTACAAACCGGGTGTTCAACCCATCATTTATGTCCAGGCACGCAAGGATATGATCACACTTGTTAAAAAAAAAACGCTTAATAAACCAGCATTATCGTATCGCGACGAGTCGTGGACAGTTAACACAGACAGAGGAGACAGACATCGGCAGAATCACGTTTCCTAAGCAAGACTGCGGGATAAATCCTTTGGACTGCATGACAAACATTCGTGACAGCGCCGCAAATTTTGCAAATAATAATATTTGCAGAATTATACAGTTAGTTCTGCTACAAAGCGAGAGTTGCGTTCTTGTGAGACCTCGCGTTGTGGAAAACTGCGTAATAAACTACTGCATTATTATTATTATTTATTATTATTATTATTTCCCACAGGCTATGTGAGCCCGAAGTGCGACCCCAGCACCTCTAACCGCTGTGACCTTCACCCCGATGTCCCCAGCATGCTACACAATCTCGTCATACAGTGTCTGCTCATGATCGATCACACGTTCGCCCCGCCCCGTCTCGCCCCGCCCCTTTCTGTACCACCGGCCACGGCAGTGACGTTCCCGCCGCCATTCGAAGTTACGCACTGTCGTGCACAGCTGCTCTGTCGCACGAGACAACAGCTTCACAGTCGGCCGGCCACTACGGATACGATTCCCGCGAACGGCGCATTTCTGCCAACCCGACGCATTCATTCTGTAGTCCGTCTTACGACATGTCCGTAGCCTCTTCCACAGCGAGTTCTCCACACAGTGCGATCTAGTGCTTCCTCTTTCAATTTACAGTATCTTCTCTTTTCCTTAAGGTCATCCAGTAGCTGCATACGCCTTCTTCCCGTCATTTCTATCCTTCCCTCTAACTTTCCTTCAATCACATGTTTCAGAAGGCAGTTTCTACGCAAGATGTGACCAATCCAGTTAGCCTTTCTTCTTTTTATTGTATGTACGATATTCCTCTCCTCCTTCATCTGTGTAATACTTCTTCATTTCTCACACGATCGGTCCAACTGATCTTCTCATCTTCTCCAGCACCACATATCAAAACTTTCCAGATACTTCCGATCCACTTCCCCAAGTGTCCACGTTTCAGCACCACACAAAGCTACGCTCCAAATGTAGCACTTTACTAGTTTCTTCCTTAATTTAAGTCCGACCCGATCCAATCACAAACACAGAACACCTCGAACTCTCAGCCTGGACATTAGTCGTTGCAACAGCAAGTTTTACATTAAGAACACAAAGTCACGTCTGTCTCCAGACAAAAAACGCCTCGACATGCACACAAACACACAAATTTCGTTATCTACGTCCCCTCATTACAACACCGACGACTCGAGCATACCTTTCAGCCACCTTCTCCTAATATCCGTAACTACTACCAATTATGCCTTCCTCGGCTAACTGCAGAGTATGTAGTTCGCGTCTAACGCCATCTGCTGACCCTATCCGTAACTGGTGGACGACACAGCGCGGAAACACACTGGCTGTATTAGTTCTCGGAATTATTTAGCTGCGTTGTTGGTTACAGGCCGGACAGTGAGTTGTGACGTAACGAAATGCTAGCGGCATCTCAATATCAAGGCGGCGGTGAAGGCCCAGTAATATGGTCTTAACACGATGAGCACCGTGGCAAGCCCGCGCGACAGTAAAATGGTCTTAACACGATGAGCACCGTGGCAAGCCCGCGCGACAGTAAAATGGTCTTAACACGATGAGCACCGTGGCAAGCCCGCGCGATAGTAAAATGGTCTTAACACGATGAGCACCGTGGCAAGCCCGCGCGACAGTAAAATGGTCTTAACACGATGAGCACCGTGGCAAGCCCGCGCGATAGTAAAATGGTCTTAACACGATGAGCACCGTGGCAAGCCCGCGCGACAGTAAAATGGTCTTAACACGATGAGCACCGTGGCAAGCCCGCGCGACAGTAAAATGGTCTTAACACGATGAGCACCGTGGCAAGCCCGCGCGACAGTAAAATGGTCTTAACACGATGAGCACCGTGGCAAGCCCGCGCGATAGTAAAATGGTCTTAACACGATGAGCACCGTGGCAAGCCCGCGCGACAGTAAAATGGTCTTAACACGATGAGCACCGTGGCAAGCCCGCGCGATAGTAAAATGGTCTTAACACGATGAGCACCGTGGCAAGCCCGCGCGACAGTAAAATGGTCTTAACACGATGAGCACCGTGGCAAGCCCGCGCGATAGTAAAATGGTCTTAACACGATGAGCACCGTGGCAAGCCCGCGCGACAGTAAAATGGTCTTAACACGATGAGCACCGTGGCAAGCCCGCGCGACAGTAAAATGGTCTTAACACGATGAGCACCGTGGCAAGCCCGCGCGACAGTAAAATGGTCTTAACACGATGAGCACCGTGGCAAGCCCGCGCGACAATTCATTTCCAATTAATGTGATTCCCTAACGACGATCCCACAAGTTATCGAAACATGTAGCAGTGCTCAACGTGATATTGTAATACAAAATATCTGGGAGCTGTACAGTGCATGTGTTGGGCATAGAACATATTTACTTGTAATGCTCTACCCTGCCCTCCGTAATGTAGGTACATAATACCAAACTACACGGCATCATCTCATAAGACAGCAGTCTTCACAGTCACTGCTGCGATAAGCTCAAACGTCACGTGGCAGACACACCGTATCTACTGCTTAAGTTATAGACCCTTACGCGGGACTGAACCGACGCCCTCGCCAGTAGCGTCTGCTTTGAACATACTTTCGGCGTCCTCGTGTCCTTAAATTTCCATAACGGGGTGGCGACAAGCACAAAATTCTCTCTCTTCTCTCTTGACTTTAGTTTCACGTCCCCTGTTCCCTTCAGGGTTAAGGCCTGCAGGTGTTGACGTCAAACCCCCGCGCCAAGTGTCGTCTCTGCCACAGTAATTATGTATTCCTTACGCGTGGCCCACAGAGGCAGCCAAGGTAATTTTGGCAAGGATCGCGGGTTCTGAACAAAACGACAGAATACAAGAAACATCCTGCCTTTTAAAACGGACCCAGCAGTTACACAGGCACCACAAATAGCTAAACACTACGATGAAGCCACGGAAAGATGTCGTGGCGTCCTATTTATTTCCCCTCCATTCCTCCCTGGCGCGGTAACCAGCCGTACAAGTATATAAATGGAACGTATACCGACAGATACACTAATTAAGTTAGGTTTACACTTTACAATAGCCCTACGTACGTTTCAGTCACAAATTGACCATCATCAGGGCCTCTTACGTGCTACTTACGTGCATACTGAGCCCCTGATGATGGTCAATTTGTGACCGAAACGTACGTAGGGCTATTGTAAAGTGTAAATATAACTTAATTACTGCATTTGTCGGTATACATTCCATTTATATATTAACAGAATGCACGGTGAACAAAAAATCAAGCCGTACGAGGTTATTGGCGGGGCAGATCATTGCGTGGCTGCCACAACGATCACCTGTGCTCAGACTAGCTACAATGAAGACAGGCCAGCCACTGCACTTCCAGCCCACAGCATCCGAGCAGTTACGCTACCCCCCCCCCCCCCCCCAAATATCAGTTCCAAATTTTGCTAGTGATAATCACATCGTAACATTCGCTAGTGACAATCGCTTTCGGATGGTTTACTGAAACCCGGAGGTGAACACGATTACAACGTAAAGCAACCCCATTACAGGCCTGGACAGGCCCTTAGTGTTCCAGGAGGTTGAGGCTCCCAGATTTATAGACAATCGGCACATGAATGTGGTAAGGGTGTCAGTACTACGCACCGGCCGCCTTTACCCCCAAGGAAATACTCCTGGTACTCATTTCTGTTAGAGGCTGAGTCGACCCCAGGGCCATAGTGCGACCGAAAGGATTATGTCAATGAAAAATTCCAATTACACCATCGGGAATCGAACCCGTGACCCTCCGGCTTGTAGCGCAGTTCCTCAACCAACTGCACCACGGCGTGCCCCCGAACAGGATTACAAGTGCAGGAAAAAAGGGGGAGGAGGGGACCAGTGACCATCACCCCCACCGTCCATGGGATCTCGTTTTGTGACCGCTGCATACTGAAAGGTTATCACTACACACATTGCTGTGAACAGAACGGCCTGGCGACTGGAGGGGAATACTGTACTGGTAAGGATGAAGGGGAAAGAGGCGGGTAACTGAATGAGCTGTATCCACATGACATCGTTCCGTGGCCTCACTATAGACAATGAGCTGTATCCACAAGACATCGTTCCGTGGCCTCACTGTAGACAATACTCTACTCGCGCCCAGCTGGTATAACTTCTGCAACTGCTGATCGGGAACTGTACCAGTGACAGTATCAACCCTTCAGATACGCCACACACTAAGACCTTCTTCCATCACGAGCCGTGACAGCAGTCAATAGTGACTAGGCTGCGGGCTGGACGGCCCGCGTTTCGAATCCCGGTAGTGGCTGGCGGTTTTTCTCTTCTCCAAATCGTCCAGACCGGCTCTGGGACCTACCCAGCCCCCTACTCAATGGGTAACGGAGCTCCTTCCCTTGGGGGCAAAGCGGCCGGGGCGTGAAGGTGTATCCACCACCAACCAAGTGCCGAAGTTACTAGCGAGAGTAGACGTACCTCCACTCCCCCCATATGCCTTCAACGCAAGCACAGGGACACCTTTAACTTGACTTACGGCCTATGCAGTAAAGTAACACATGCATCAACATCTTCCTGGCAGTCCCACAGTCCCATTCAGTCCCCCTGGCTGGTACAAATATGCACATGTCGTTGCTGAAATCGTGTAACAATTAACGTATTGAGATTTAATGTGTGGGCGTTTTTGTAATGTGCGTGTGTTTTTTTGTATTGTGTGTGAGTGTTTTTGTTGGTGTGAATGTTTTGTTAAGGTGTGGATGTTTTTGTTAAGGTGTGGATGTTTTTGTAAGGTGTGGATGTTTTTGTTAAGGTGTGGGTGTTTTTGTAAGGTGTGTACGGTGTTCTAATGTTTGTACTTGTATTTACTGTTTGTATTTTGTTTTGTAATTGTGTATAGTTTGTCTTGTATTGTTATTTGTATGTATATTATATGTCCATTTGTATTGTGTGTACTAGTGTAAGGACTACTGCCACCGGGTGAAAACATTTGTATTGTGTGTACTAGTGTAAGGACTACTGCCACCGGGTGAAAACATTTGTATTGTGTGTACTAGTGTAAGGACTACTGCCACCGGGTGAAAACATTTGTATTGTGTGTACTAGTGTAAGGACTACTGCCACCGGGTGAAAACATTTGTATTGTGTGTACTAGTGTAAGGACTACTGCCACCGGTGAAAACATTTGTATTGTGTATACTAGTGTAAGGACTACTGCCACCGGGTGAAAACATTTGTATTGTGTGTACTAGTGTAAGGACTACTGCCACCGGGTGAAAACATTGTATTGTGTGTACTAGTGTAAGGACTACTGCCACCGGGTGAAAACATTTGTATTGTGTGTACTAGTGTAAGGACTACTGCCACCGGGTGAAAACATTTGTATTGTGTGTACTAGTGTAAGGACTACTGCCACCGGGTGAAAACATTTGTATTGTGTGTACTAGTGTAAGGACTACTGCCACCGGGTGAAAACATTTGTATTGTGTATACTAGTGTAAGGACTACTGCCACCGGGTGAAAACATTTGTACTGTGTGTACTGGTGTAAGGACTACTGCCACCGGGTGAAAACATTTGTATTGTGTGTACTAGTGTAAGGACTACTGCCACCGGGTGAAAACATTTGTATTGTGTGTACTAGTGTAAGGACTACTGCCACCGGGTGAAAACATTTGTATTGTGTGTACTAGTGTAAGGACTACTGCCACCGGGTGAAAACATTTGTATTGTGTGTACTGGTGTAAGGACTACTGCCACCGGTGTGAAAACATTTGTATTGTGTGTACTAGTGTAAGGACTACTGCCACCGGGCGAAAACATTTGTATTGTGTGTACTAGTGTAAGGACTACTGCCACCGGTGAAAACATTTGTATTGTGTGTACTAGTGTAAGGACTACTGCCACCGGGTGAAAACATTTGTATTGTGTGTACTAGTGTAAGGACTACTGCCACCGGTGAAAACATTTGTATTGTGTATACTAGTGTAAGGACTACTGCCACCGGGTGAAAACATTTGTATTGTGTGTACTAGTGTAAGGACTACTGCCACCGGGTGAAAACATTTGTATTGTGTGTACTAGTGTAAGGACTACTGCCACCGGGTGAAAACATTTGTATTGTGTGTACTAGTGTAAGGACTACTGCCACCGGGTGAAAACATTTGTATTGTGTGTACTAGTGTAAGGACTACTGCCACCGGTGAAAACATTTGTATTGTGTGTACTAGTGTAAGGACTACTGCCACCGGGTGAAAACATTGGTATTGTGTGTACTACTGTAAGGACTACTGCCACCGGGTGAAAACATTTGTATTGTGTGTACTAGTGTAAGGACTACTGCCACCGGGTGAAAACATTGGTATTGTGTGTACTACTGTAAGGACTACTGCCACCGGGTGAAAACATTTGTATTGTGTGTACTACTGTAAGGACTACTGCCACCGGGTGAAAACATTGGTATTGTGTGTACTACTGTAAGGACTACTGCCACCGGGTGAAAACATTTGTATTGTGTGTACTAGTGTAAGGACTACTGCCACCGGGTGAAAACATTTGTATTGTGTGTACTACTGTAAGGACTACTGCCACCGGGTGAAAACATTTGTATTGTGTGTACTAGTGTAAGGACTACTGCCACCGGGTGAAAACATTGGTATTGTGTGTACTAGTGTAAGGACTACTGCCACCGGGTGAAAACATTGGTATTGTGTGTACTAGTGTAAGGACTACTGCCACCGGGTGAAAACATTTGTATTGTGTGTACTAGTGTAAGGACTACTGCCACCGGGTGAAAACATTGGTATTGTGTGTACTAGTGTAAGGACTACTGCCACCGGGTGAAAACATTTGTATTGTGTGTGCTAGTGTAAGGACTACTGCCACCGGGTGAAAACATTGGTATTGTGTGTACTAGTGTAAGGACTACTGCCACCGGGTGAAAACCCAATTGCAGTAAATAATAATAATAATAATAATAATAATAACGTTACCAGACTAGTTTCTGAACTAATAACATCACCCAACTGTCGACTGAAGCAAGTGCAGGTTTCTTAAATCACGTGACACTAAATGACTTCTTGATGTGAACACTACAGGAACTCGGCCGCTCGGTTATCCTGGGGTTTCTCGGTTCCTGCAGAAATCTGGACAACTCTTTTGATTTCTTCTGCGTTCCTGTAGGAAACCAGACATTCATAGGCTGAGTCCCTGTAGGACTACGAAAACTTCCGGACTGTCCAGAGGTTCCTCCGATTCTGGTTTCTCTCGGTACCTGCACCGAACTCCGACGTTATACCCCAATACACGTCACGAATGCGTCCTTCCGAATAACTGCCAAATATCGGTGACACCTTGTCGCCTCGTATTAAGTGCTACACACTGTGCAGTTGGCACAGCGTCATTTAAAATACCACAGAACAGGGACCAGTATGTACATTCACTCACCAAAGCAAATTCTTCGCTTGCAATAAATCACCTCCTGATTTTTTTTAAATTAATTATTTATTCCAACAAATGCAATAGACTGTTTTAGTGTCATCTGTCCCTACACATGTTTCGGCACTTCCTGTGACATCATCAGGGGTGTCGTCGAGAGTTCACAATACTAAAAGTTATTAAGTGTTTTCGACAACTCGCTATGTATATTTGTTGTGCGATCGTATTTGATCTTGTGCTTATGCTGTGCTGTTGACTGTCGTGTGGTGTACTGTGTATTGTGTACTGTGGTGTATTGTGTATTGTGTACTGTGTACTGTGGGTATTGTGTACTGTGTATTGTGTACTGTGTACTGTGGTGTATTGTGTACTCTGAATTGTGTACTGTGTACTGTGGTGTATTGTGTACTGTGTATTGTGTACTGTGTACTGTGGTGTATTGTGTACTGTGTATTGTGTACTGTGTACTGTGGTGTATTGTGTACTGTGTATTGTGTACTGTGGTGTATTGTTGGCTGTGTACTGTGGTGTATTGTGCTCTGTGTACTGTGTGTTGTGTGCTGTGTATTGTGTCCATTAGCACGCTTATAGACAAAGGTTCCTACCGGTTCAGAAGAACCGGTACCTAAAAGATTCAAAACAGACGAAAGCCTTGTCCCTCGGTCTTTATGACCTTTGTGACTCCATTAAGTGGACACACGATTACACGTCACATAAATTATAAGCCTCTTTTTCCATTCTGGAAAGCAAGCTAATAAAATTGGCAACTGACAGTTAAACATTCAAACTGGTAGTTACAACTTTAGCATCACACACCTGTGCGGACAATCAAATACATCAAACACGGGCAAGGGTTTTCCTTCCGGACAAACGAGTCCTCAAGAAGTGTTCCCACGACTGGCGTATTTAACAAATGCGACAATAATTCTGCACTATCCAAGGAATTGCGTGAATGACGTCATACTGTGTCCACGACTGCCTCATGTGGCAAACATCTGTGCTGGGCACACTGACAGGGAGAAACACCTAACAACTAAGTTTACTTCCACTTGTGTCACATGTACCGACAGTCTGTTCAAAACAGACAAGTGGCCAATAGTTGTACAAGTTCGCCGTTCCCACAACGTGCCAAGCATCCACAAGAGGCAAATGTTTGTCACAAATATACCAGTCGTGGAAATCCGCCTGAGGCAGTGTCGCCATCAACATGTTGTCACTCAGCAGCTACGCGCTTCTCAGCATTTGCACAATGTCTGCAGTCACGACGGGCGACCTCGTTTGTGCCACTTGAACTTCCGCCCGCTGCAACCTTCAGTGGCGCCGGTCCATAGCTGACATGTAGCAAAATACCCAGTCCATAGCTTACACGCAGCAATACCCAGTGCACAGTTACTCAGTTTCTCCGCCACGCTTCAGGCGAAATGCCTACCGCTGAAAGCCAAGCGTCTGACCGCACACTGCACAATACAACCCCCAGTGTACGACCTCACGGCACACTGCACAATACAACCCCCAGTGTACGACCTCACGGCACACTGCACAATACAACCCCCAGTGTACGACCTCACGCACACTGCACAATACAACCCCCAGTGTACGACCTCACGGCACACTGCACAATACAACCCCCAGTGTACGACCTCACGGCACACTGCACAATACAACCCCCAGTGTACGACCTCACGGCACACTGCACAATACAACCCCCAGTGTACGACCTCACCGCACACTGCACAATACAACCCCCAGTGTACGACCTCACGGCACACTGCACAATACAACCCCCAGTGTACGACCTCACGGCACACTGCACAATACAACCCCCAGTGTACGACCTCACGGCACACTGCACAATACAACCCCCAGTGTACGACCTCACGGCACACTGCACAATACAACCCCCGGTGTACGACCTCACCGCACACTGCACAATACAACCCCCAGTGTACGACCTCACGGCACACTGCACAATACAACCCCCAGTGTACGACCTCACGGCACACTGCACAATACAACCCCCAGTGTACGACCTCACGGCACACTGCACAATACAACCCCCAGTGTACGACCTCACCGCACACTGCACAATACAACCCCCAGTGTACGACCTCACGGCACACTGCACAATACAACCCCCAGTGTACGACCTCACCGCACACTGCACAATACAACCCCCGTGTACGACCTCACCGCACACTGCACAATACAACCCCCAGTGTACGACCTCACGGCACACTGCACAATACAACCCCCAGTGTACGACCTCACGGCACACTGCACAATACAACCCCCAGTGTACGACCTCACGGCACACTGCACAATACAACCCCCGGTGTACGACCTCACCGCACACTGCACAATACAACCCCCAGTGTACGACCTCACGGCACACTGCACAATACAACCCCCAGTGTACGACCTCACGGCACACTGCACAATACAACCCCCGGTGTACGACCTCACGGCACACTGCACAATAC
This sequence comes from Reticulitermes speratus, assembly GCA_021186555.1. Lineage (NCBI taxonomy): Eukaryota > Metazoa > Arthropoda > Insecta > Blattodea > Rhinotermitidae > Reticulitermes > Reticulitermes speratus. Next base: position 55,690,542 of record JAJKFL010000003.1, read on the forward strand.
AACCCCCAGTGTACGACCTCACGGCACACTGCACAATACAACCCCCGGTGTACGACCTCACGGCACACTGCACAATACAACCCCCAGTGTACGACCTCACCGCACACTGCACAATACAACCCCCAGTGTACGACCTCACGGCACACTGCACAATACAACCCCCAGTGTACGACCTCACCGCACACTGCACAATACAACCCCCAGTGTACGACCTCACGGCACACTGCACAATACAACCCCCAGTGTACGACCTCACCGCACACTGCACAATACAACCCCCAGTGTACGACCTCACCGCACACTGCACAATACAACCCCCAGTGTACGACCTCACCGCACACTGCACAATACAACCCCCAGTGTACGACCTCACCGCCAGTCCGAACACTTGCAACTTCAACCGCTCCTACACGAACCACGCGCTGCTCTGCGCCGACACCAACATGCGTCTGGCACAATGTCGTGTACTGTAGGTCTTGTGACTGGGGATGTTTCGAAGTGCGAACCGTTCGTTGTCTGCTCAACAGACGGAAGGTGACGCCGGCAAAGCAGCAAGTCCCATGGACGGTGCGGATACGGCACTTGAGGCGTCCTTTCTGCCTGCTGTTATATCCCCATTCCCCCCCCCCCCCCCCCGGTTAGAGTATCAACCATCCCAAAGCGCTTGTCGCTACAGACGGCGATCTCGTGGTCAACTTCCACCGTTCCTGTTAACAGACTGGCTGGACGAGGGCAGGGGAATACGGGCAACAGCTGAACGTGCAAGTGGAAATGGTCGTGCCAGCGGGCCTTTCCCCGCGGCTTCTGTATAGACACTAAGCCTCACGACGTCGTCGCATTGTTGCCGAGTCAGCATCCATGGTGAGACGTCCAGCGTCTCTGAACGCTTACCGTGGACGGCGTGCAAGCCACCAACCGCTGCACGACGGCCGTCAGCACGCACCACCTCGTGCTCCTGTCACACACATCGTCTTCCAGCGGTTCACAACCGTCCTGGAACTCGTGCGGCTACTCTCACACGCTGGGCCCACAGTCCCCAAATATCTACACCATTTCGGCCACCCAATTTCCCAATCACCGGCAAAATGTTGTCAGCCCGCTGCTTCAAGCGACCGATTTCCCCACTTCGCAACGTTCTAAGCATTAGCTCGCCCTACGTGACCCACTGTGTTGATACATCAGCTGCAGCGTCCAGGACAGGATAACTGGCGAGCTGAAGCAATGGAGAGGATTGGGAAGGAGGTGATCGCAGCCCACTCGGGCCACTATTCCCGGTGCCGAGGGGAACACAACAGTCTAACCCGTGATTTCATTTCAAGTTTCCGCCGCGATGTACATAAGATACGTGCTCTTCTGGGATATTACGCAGCGTCGAGTGGTAATCGTTTACCGACGTTTCGGGAAACCTTTCGGTCCCATATTCGAGTGTCAAGAAGTCTTCTGGGATATTACGCAGCGTCGAGTGGTAATCGTTTACTGACGTTTCGGGACAACCTATCGGTCCCATCTTCAAGGGTCAATAAGTTCTTGGACTTTTTGACCCTTGAAGATGGGACCGATACGTCGTGCCGAAACGTCGGTAAAGGATTACCACTCGACGCAGCGTAATACCCCAGAGGAGCGCAGATCTCAGTCTAACCCTGTCCCAATCGCCAGTCGAATTGTGTACGTGGTGAACAGAAGTGCCAATCGTTACCGCTAAGATACCCTGCTTGGTCGAACGCTCTTTTTGTGACGTAAAGGCACAACGTCACCTTTATATGTCACATGCATAGCACGGCCTAAGGCTCAGACGACTCACAATAAAAATGACGTCGGAAAACATTTTGCAATGGAAATGCTGAAAATGGGGCTGTCCGGCCCCTAAAGGGTACCGGCAGCTGCTCTGTACAAATTGCAATACGTCAACATTGGTTTCCGTACAAATTGCAATACGTCAGTATTGGTTTCCGTACAAATTGCAATACGTCAGCATTGGTTTCCGTACAAATTGCAATACGTCAGTATTGGTTTCCGTACAAATTGCAATACGTCAGCATTGGTTTCCGTACAAATTGCAATACGTCAGTATTGGTTTCCGTACAAATTGCAATACGTCAGCATTGGTTTCTGTACAAATTGCAATACGTCAGCATTGGTTTCCGTACAAATTGCAATACGTCAGTATTGGTTTCCGTACAAATTGCAAAACATCAGCAATGGTTTCTGTACAAATTGCAATACGTCAGTATTGGTTTCCGTACAAATTGCAATACGTCAGCATTGGTTTCCGTACAAATTGCAATACGTCAGTATTGGTTTCCGTACAAATTGCAATACGTCAGCATTGGTTTCTGTACAAATTGCAATACGTCAGCATTGGTTTCCGTACAAATTGCAATACGTCAGTATTGGTTTCCGTACAAATTGCAAAACATCAGCAATGGTTTCTGTACAAATTGCAATACGTCAGTATTGGTTTCCGTACAAATTGCAATACGTCAGCATTGGTTTCCGTACAAATTGCAATACGTCAGTATTGGTTTCCGTACAAATTGCAATACGTCAGCATTGGTTTCCGTACAAATTGCAATACGTCAGTATTGGTTTCCGTACAAATTGCAATACGTCAGCATTGGTTTCTGTACAAATTGCAATACGTCAGCATTGGTTTCCATACAAATTGCAATACGTCAGTATTGGTTTCCGTACAAATTGCAAAACATCAGCAATGGTTTCTGTACAAATTGCAATACGTCAGTAATGGTTTCCGTACAAATTGCTCTACGTCGGCATTGGTTTCCGTACAAATTGCTCTACGTCAGCATTGGTTTCCGTACAAATTGCAATACGTCAAGATTGGTTTCCGTACAAATTGCTCTACGTCAGTATTGGTTTCCGTACAAATTGCTCTACGTCTGCATTGGTTTCCGTACAAATTGCTCTACGTCAGTATTGGTTTCCGTACAAATTGCAATACGTCAGTATTGGTTTCCGTACAAATTGCAATACGTCAGTATTGGTTTCCGTACAAATTGTAATACGTCAGTATTGGTTTCCGTACAAATTGTAATACGTCAGTATTGGTTTCCGTACAAATTGCAGTACGTCAGCATTGGTTTCCGTACAAATTGCAGTACGTCAGCATTGGTTTCCGTACAAATTGCTCTACGTCAGCATTGGTTTCCGTACAAATTGCTCTACGTCAGTATTGGTTTCCGTACAAATTGCAATACGTCAGTATTGGTTTCCGTACAAATTGCAATACGTCAGCATTGGTTTCCGTACAAATTGCAATACGTCAGCATTGGTTTCCGTACAAATTGCAATACGTCAGCATTAGTTTCTGTACAAACTGCAATACGTCAGCATTGTTTCCCAGTAACAGCGAATCAGACGACGTGAAAATGGCAAATTCTAAACAGAACAGCAGCTGAAGACGCTTAGAAGCGAAAGAATAGAGGAAGTGAACAGACAGACATGCTGATGCTTCTTATTCTTATCCCAGATAATTAATATGCGGCGACATTGGTCACGTGATAAATCTCGTGGGCGTGTCTTAGAGGGGTCTGACTGCTTGCTTGCCTGCCTGCCAGCCTGCTGAGGTCATTCCTAATTTTAGGCGCCACCGTCTCTGGACTCTACAATTCTCTCAATGACACGACTCTCCTGTGGCCTCTCTTCTTCTCCCCCCCCCCAACCACACACTCCGTCATCCTCTCCTTCTGCCCTCCCTCAACATGGACGTCACATGACGGACCTCATGACGCTGTCGCCGCGCAACGCTTTGCACTATGCCTCACAGCCGGGGTGGCGGGACACACGTTCTTCGTAATTTTCCCGTAACTCCAAAAGCAATTTCCGGGGTAATATTTCAAATCAGGCTGCGATCGCTTCCTTTCACATCCCTTCCAATTCATTACTCAGTGACAATTCTACCATTCCATGCTATACATAGTAATATATTAACAGAACCGTTAAATATAGACAAATAAATAAATACATTTTGAAATTACTTATGCCGTGCATTTTCCTTAAAACATTCACTTATAAAACCAAATGCACACACAACAAACACAACTGCATAGTCTTTCACCACCCCTACACGTTTCGGCACGTCTGTGCCATCCTCAGGGAGCCCATACACCACATTTAAAACTTGATAAAATTAATTCATTCTGCAGTCTGTCTTACGACAGGTCCGTAGCCTCTTCCAAAGCGAGTTCTCCACAGGGTGCGATCTAGTGCTTCCTCTTTCAATTTACAGTATCTTCTCTTTTCCTTAAGGTCATCCAGCAGCTGCTTACGTCTTCTTCCTCGTCTTCCAGAATATATTATACATACATTTATGTATATCAAACATCATACACTTTGAATTTAGCTTGTGAATGCTACATATAATTAATATAACGGATGTAATGTATTATATCTCAGCAAGCTTTTAATCTAGTGTATGAACTCCCTTAGACGTGCCGAAACATGTAGGAGTTCTGAAAGACTACATGGGTTTCCTTGTCATACGTACATTTGTTTGGTTTTATCAACAAACATTTTAAATAAATGCGTGTCCGGTTTGGTCGCCAAGCACCGACCTGTAAGTTACAAGCCTGAATATGATGTAAATCCTGCGTAACGCAGCACGCAGATTCCCAGTCGCATTCTTCGCAGTTTATTAAGCTTAACTGTTGGTAACCGACTCTTGACCCGTGAAGATGGGACCGACACGTTGTCCCGAAACGTCGGCAAAAAATTTCCAACACGACGCCGCGTAATAACCCAGAAGAGCGCATATCTCACTAACTGTTGGGTGTTTAGCGGTCACGAGAAGTTTCATTTACGACCTCAAAAAACGTGAATTTAAAGCGGATCAAAATGGCTAATAAACGGAATTCCCAGAATGCATTTTTATTTTCTTCCACATCTTTGTGAGTTAATCGGTTCTGCGTTTTTGTCAGTGTAAATTACTGATAATAAAGATTTCACCAATGTGCGTGACAAGCGTATTTAAAATTACAGTAAAACCCCGTTATAACGACACCGGTTAATGCGAAACCTCGACTATAACGTCAGACTTTCTGTGATACCAATTAATTCGTCACTGTTAACCTAACATTACACTCCTCGGTTATAACGACACTCGTTTATAACGACACAAAATATTCAGTCCCTTTCACGACGCTGTATTTCATTTTTGCACCCCAAAAGGTACAATTTTACTCTGCTGGGGTTCCGCCACGACCCAGACGTCATCACAACGGCTCCACCGTGCCGCAGTACTGCGTGTACGCTGTGACTGCCTTACTTTGCTCGCTCGGGTAATCAGCTTCGGCCCGCTCTGAATCGCAACAGTCACAAAAGCATAATTAGAAGTCTTCACCGCTGTTTATTCCTGGTCTACTTCACGTCGCTGTCAGCAGTCCAACGATAAGACTGGCGAATAATCGGCCTGAGACGGTGTGAAAGGACGCAGTCGGGGCCTAGTTAAGGGCTGTATTCCGGAATTTCCCCGGAGGTAGGGGATGATGGGGCAATAGCGGTCGATTAATATTTCTTACAGAGATGATAAAAGATTTCGGAAAGTGCTGCCACCTAGCGTATCACGCTACAAGGTGCTACACTCAGTCTCGCAGCAACGTCAGCTCTACGGTTCTTATTCGACAATCCTGTGGGCAACCGACTCTCGAACACACTGCCTTGTAGACGTGTATTTAGATGCAGCGCACTGAATTACCACGGCCCAGGAACTCAGCATGGGTCAGAAACATGTACTGTGTATGATAAATCTGGCAATACGTCGAAAAATGAGGCTGGCCCGAGTCTAACTGCACTAAATTGGCTGGTACAAACATTTTACGGTGTTCATCCGACTCATCTAGGCTTGACTGTCAGACACAACTTAAGACTACCACAAATAACGTGAAAATGGCGAGCTGGCGGTATACCCTAGGGTCTGTGTACACAATTCATACAGATCTGGCGAACCAAAAGTTTCAAAATTAGTTAAGCCATTTCTGTCTGCCCACTTGTAACAGCTGCACAACAATAAAATGGATTTTCATTAATTTCATATTAGGGCCTTTCACGAAAATCTGTTGATACGTTCCAACTGTGGTCGAAACGTCCGCACATCTCGCGCGTAACTCGCTAAATGTTTACCGGGTCGGAAAAAAAAATGAACAGCACAGTTTATGCCCAATGCACTCAAACTGTAGGTCGCACTGTCTGCTACATGAATGGAGAGAAGTGACTTGATGTTGTACAGTGAAATAATCGTTGTTTGTTCTGAGATCCACACAAAACACATAAATACACTGTGTGGGCAGAACGTAGAATTTGTGAATGTTAAACATGGTGGTACATATAGTGACCACTGGGCTTTAGAGGGTTGTATATAAAGACCCAGCTCGTACCGCACAGTAAACACACTCCGTCTCAGTTATACAAACCAGTCAGTTAATGCTGTACAGTGAAATAATCGTTGTTTGTTCTGAGATCCACACAAAACACATAAATACACTGTGTGGGCAGAACGTAGATTTTGTGAATGTTAAACATGGTGGTACATATAGTGACCACTGGGCTTTAGAGGTTGTATATAAAGACCCAGCTCGTACCGCACAGTAAACACACTCCGTCTCAGTTATACAAACCAGTCAGTTAATGTTGTACAGTGAAATAATCGCTGTTTGTTCTGAGATCCACACAAAACACATAAATACACTGTGTGGGCAGAACGTAGAATTTGTGAATGTTAAACATGGTGGTACATATAGTGACCACTGGGCTTTAGAGGGTTGTATATAAAGATCCAGCTCGTACCGAACAGTAAACACACTCCGTCTCAGTTATACAAACCAGTCAGTTAATGCTGTACAGTGAAATAATCGCTGTTTGTTCTGAGATCCACACAAAACACATAAATACAGCTCGTACCGAACAGTAAACACACTCCGTCTCAGTTATACAAACCAGTCAGTTAATGCTGTACAGTGAAATAATCGCTGTTTGTTCTGAGATCCACACAAAACACATAAATACAGTCCGTACCGCGCAGTAAACACACTCCGTCTCAGTTATACAAACCAGTCAGTTAATGTTGTACAGTGAAATAATCGCTGTTTGTTCTGAGATCCACACAAAACACATAAATACAGTCCGTACCGCGCAGTAAACACACTCCGTCTCAGTTATACAAACCAGTCAGTTAATGTTGTACAGTGAAATAATCGCTGTTTGTTCTGAGATCCACACAAAACACATAAATACAGCTCGTACCGCGCAGTAAACACACTCCGTCTCAGTTATACAAACCAGTCAGTTAATGTTGTACAGTGAAATAATCGCTGTTTGTTCTGAGATCCACACAAAACACATAAATACAGTCCGTACCGCGCAGTAAACACACTCCGTCTCAGTTATACAAACCAGTCAGTTAATGTTGTACAGTGAAATAATCGCTGTTTGTTCTCAGATCCACACAAAACACATAAATACAGTCCGTACCGCGCAGTAAACACACTCCGTCTCAGTTATACAAACCAGTCAGTTAATGTTGTACAGTGAAATAATCGCTGTTTGTTCTGAGATCCACACAAAACACATAAACACAGTCCGTACCGCGCAGTAAACACACTCCGTCTCAGTTATACAAACCAGTCAGTTAATGCTGTACAGTGAAATAATCGCTGTTTGTTCTGAGATCCACACAAAACACATAAATACACTGTGTGGGCAGAACGTAGAATTTGTGAATGTTAAACATGGTGGTACATATAGTGACCACTGGGCTTTGGAGGGTTAAGCGGATTAACTCACATAGATCTACACTTAAAAAGAGTTTAAAACGATATCAGAGTCGCTGAAAGCTACCATTTGCCACGTAATTTGGTGGAAATATAAAAACGGATGTCTTCGGGGGGGGGGGGGGGGGTAGCGTGTAGACTGGTAGATCGGTACTGCAGTTATGTAGGAACCTTTCGCCTCATCCAAGACGGACGAAGCACTTTCCTCCCAAACGTTATCTATATACCAAACTACACGGCGTCACGTGCCGAAAACCGCAATTTTTATACATACCGCCGTCTTAACCATAACACTTTCCTATTGGGCGTGAGTGAGTGCATGTCACTGCATGTCACGACAGGCACTATGCGTGCCACGACGCACGGACAGACCTCACTACGTATCAGGGGCGCATAAACTTTCCAAAAAATACCGAAACCGCCTCAAAATCTTAAACGCCAGACCTGTGACATGATTTTACACACTGTGGACCCAGCACTGTACAAAATTTGATCGCCATGGCGACCTGGTGGTGCGGATTTGTGCGCCTCTGGTCAAGACCGAGGTAGCGTAGTCGGTATAGCGACTCGCTACGGGCTGGACGGTCCAGGGATCGAATCCCGGTTAGGGTAAGATTTTCAGCACCCGTCCAGACCGACCCTGGGGCCCACCCAGCCTCCTGTACAATAGGTACCGGGTCTCTTTCCCGGGGGTAAAGCGGCCAGGGCGTGGCGTTGACCACACACCCTCATCTAGTGCCAGGCTTAAAGAAAGAGTAGAGCTATACCTCTATCCTCCCTCTGGGTCTTCATCGCCCGTTCTAGGGTCAACTATGCCTTTGCCTTTACTGGTCAAGACAGCTGGCTTCCCGATTACGATGTGCACCTTGGACGTGTCATATACGAAGAAGGATTAATTGCCACTCGACCAGAACATCTAGCCACCCGCGTGTCAGCAATTTACCGCAGCCTCTCTCTCGAAACCAAACGCAGCACGCAGCAGCCACAGTTACAACCTCAGAATCGCCTTACCAGCCTCTCGGAGCCTCCGTTCACAGTGGGCGACCCTCCTGGCATTTGCCTGTGTTCCGAACAAGATTCGAACTGACCACCAGCACTCAAACAGCCTACAAACTAACGAATCAGCCGTTCAACCTCCACGGCGCCTGCACCATCATTCCCAACTTAAGCGCAGTGAGTGATGGCATAGAGCCGCTGCATGCATTCTGAGATCGGTCCAGCCACAGCGAGGATCCGGGCGGCCTTGGACCAGCAGGAGGGTGTGGAGCGACTGGATCTGAGGGTCATTTCGGGGAGCATTAGCTGAATAAACATGACGCTAAATTTAAAACAAGGCTAGTACAATCATGCGGTTAATTGACTAGTACGGCAGGATTCTCGGTTAAAAATATTTCAGACGGGTTTCCACAGCTGCCGATTCTGCGTTACCTTCTGCGCAAGGCGGCCAGTAACCCTGTCCAGCTCACACGCAACACCTGCCTGCATTCCGTATCAGTCCCATAACACACCATCGTATTGCTAACAGCATTCCGTATCAGTCCCATAACACACCATCGTATTACTAACAGCATTCCGTATCAGTCCCATAACACACCATCGTATTGCTAACAGCATTCCGTATCAGTCCCATAACACACCATCGTATTGCTAACAGCATTCCGTATCAGTCCCATAACACACCATCGTATTGCTAACAGCATTCCGTATCAGTCCCATAACACACCATCGTATTGCTAACAGCATTCCGTATCAGTCCCATAACACACCATCGTATTGCTAACAGCATTCCGTATCAGTCCCATAACACACCATCGTATTGCTAACAGCATTCCGTATCAGTCCCATAACACACCATCGTATTGCTAACAGCATTCCGTATCAGTCCCATAACACACCATCGTATTCCTAACAGCATTCCGTATCAGTCCCATAACACACCATCGTATTGCTAACAGCATTCCGTATCAGTCCCATAACACACCATCGTATTCCTAACAGCATTCCGTATCAGTCCCATAACACACCATCGTATTGCTAACAGCATTAACTGTTTCGTCTTTATACAGAGTATACACAAAAGAATGTGCGGTTTCAATAGTGAAAACTATTGAAACCGCACCATTATTTTGTGTATACCCTGTATAAATCTCATTCCGACAAATGTACACAGTTATTAATGATTTAACACAACTCTTTATTATTAAAAAGTGCCCAACATGTTTCGAACCAATTTTTTAGTTCATCTTCAGGTGCTTACTTGTTCAAATTACATCAGCTGTACATGTTTCGTACTATTAAAACATAAGTTAAATGAATAAAATGTCGTTATTGTGTAGGATTTTGATATCCGTATCTGTTGTATTTGTACGTACGTAACGTAACGTAACGTAATGTTTCGTCTTTGTAATGAAAACGCGGTATGATTATAAGGCTCCTGGTATGTTACCGCCGTGCAGTTCAGTGAATAGGCGCCGAAGGTTTCGGGGAAACCTGCTGCCTCCATCTTCAGGGTATGATAATATCATTACAGTCCGCACTGTCACGGTCGGCCACTGCACGTTAATCTACTGCACAGCGGTTAGCCTTGTGTTGACACGAAAGAGCCAGTTGCGGTACAAATGTTTCGTATTATCCATCCACCTTGAAGATGGAAGCAGTAGTTTCCTTAAAAATATCGTTACATATCTACCAAACTGCACGGTGTCACATCCCATAAGTAACGTTCATAGCCACAGCCGTAAGGGCCCCAAATTCCACAGGACGTTGGGTATTTTCTCTGAGGTGGAAACGAAACGTATACATATAACTAGAGCTTCAGGCTTCTAAGGGTTGAACGAAATTCGTATCGCTTTTTGCCACTTGACATGTTTCGTGCAGCGCCACGCTGATGTCCGAAAAGCGCGAAAGCAAACCGGAACTGTTCTGTATCGCTCGGCACTAACGGCCTGTGGGGAGCGAACGCATGCGCACAGAAAGGCAGCACGGCTTCCGACCAAGACGACACAACCCGTCAGCACCAGAAAGACAATTTGCACATTCCAGCTATGTGCTTCGTACGCAGTAACGACTGCACCCAGCGGCTCCAAACCTACTCGTTTCTTGCGCTATCCTCTCTTGTTATTCTGAATAAAATGTGAGTTTCATTACAAGTTTTTTTCCCCCCATGGCGTAACAGCCCCCAGTGGGCCACGGCCTCCTCACTGTCGAGGCTTCACGATCACACTCAGACACACCACACTCGGTAGGACTCCTCTGGACGAGTGATCAGTCCGTCGCAGAGACCCCTACCTGACACACAACAAACAGACATTCAGGCCACCGGTGGGATTCGAACTCACAATCCCAGCATGCGAACGGCCGTAGAACCACGCCGTAGACCGCTCGGCCACTGGGATCGGCTCTTACAAGGGTTACTAAGACTATATTATGGGTCGCGATAGCTCAGTCGGTATAGCGACTCGCTACGAGCTAGACGGTCCGGGGATCGAATCCCGGTGGGGGCGAGATTTTCTGCACCCGTCCAGACAGGCGGATTTCCACCCTTCGTCAGCTTCCTGGCTGGCTAGTTGATTGACCCAATCACACGCACCCTACAATGCAGGCAGTATGCCCTTCAGAAAAGCTGGTTACCTAACTACAAGACGACACGGTGTCACATCAATCACCCCGTGAAACTCCACAAACTAGCACCAACAGACTGTTTATAAAAAAAAAAGCAGGGTACAATGGTGTAAAGGAACGTCTACACGAAAGCTCGTTCTAAGTTCGTAAATATCATAAGGCCCATCAGATTGCTACTGAAGAATGTCACGTTAATACACAACGGCTACTGAATTATGGAGCGTCAGATGGGTACAGAAAACTGTTTGTGCGCACACGCAGTGCGTTACTGTTATGGGGCGTCAGATGGGTACAGAAAATGTTTGTGCGCACACGCAGTGCGTTACTGTTATGGGGCGTCAGATGGGTACAGAAAAAGTTTGTGCGCACACGCAGTGCGTTACTGTTATGGGGCGTCAGATGGGTACAGAAAACAGTTTGTGCGCACACGCAGTGCGTTACTGTTATGGGCGTCAGATGGGTACAGAAAATAGTTTGTGCGCACACGCAGTGCGTTACTGTTATGGGCGTCAGATGGGTACAGAAAATAGTTGTAAGCACACGCAGTGCGTTACTGTTATGGGGCGTCAGATGGGTACAGAAAACAGTTTGTGCGCACACGCAGTGCGTTACTGTTATGGGGCGTCAGATGGGTACAGAAAACGTTTGTGCGCACACGCAGTGCGTTACTGTTATGGGCGTCAGATGGGTACAGAAAACGGTTTGTGCGCACACGCAGTGCGTTACTGTTATGGGGCGTCAGATGGGTACAGAAAACGGTTTGTGCGCACACGCAGTGCGTTACTGTTATGGGGCGTCAGATGGGTACAGAAAACGGTTTGTGCGCACACGCAGTGCGTTACTGGTCGTAAGAAAAACTAGCTGATGTGAAAATTCTCGAAAGGCAGCCATAGTAAAGTACTGCAGTCTTAGAAGTGAGGTACGGCAATGTTTTGGACCAAGGTGGTCACTGCAGTACCGAATGAGGCATACCTCCCACCGCGGCTTACTGCTGCCACTTGTTACGGCGACCAACGTCACAGCAAACAGCACCGCGACGGTATAACGAGTATCACAATACTATACATGCGGGTTTGAGTAACAGGCCAATGGACCTGACGAAATGCCAACACAACAACATTTTGTAACATATGTCACACTTCCAGATTCTGGTCCTTAATGAATGCCACTGTCGTACCAACAGCAGTTTGTTTTGGGAACACTGCAAAGTTCCAAATATTGTTCAAATGTTCAGAAAACAACTCTTCACTTCTTAGTTGCATAAGCAGTATTATCTGCAGCGCGTCGATCAGCAGCAACCAAGTACGTCAAATACCCAACAGACATGACATCAGCGACTGAAACAAACTCTCCTCGTACACACAGACAAAGATCTTCAGTTTATGCAGTAAATAACAGAACTGTGGGCCACGCGAGCCCAAAAACTCACCAACAATACAACGTTCTCTCTTATTTGGAAGGAAACGGTAATAGGTAAACGTCTCCCTAGAACAGACCATGAAGGCCCAGAGGGGGAGTAGAGGTATAGCTCTACTCTTTATTTAACCTCAGCGCTAGATGGTGGTAGGTGGTCAACGCTAAGCCCCGGCCGCTTTACCCCCGGGAATGAACCGGTACTCATTGTACAGGAGGCTGGGTAGGCCCCAGGATCGGTCTGGACGGATGCTGAAAACCTCTCCTCCACCGGGATTCGATCCCCGGACCGTCCAGCCCGTAGCGAGTCGCTATACCGACTGAGCTATCGAGATCCATGGAAGGAAACGGACGTGGCCTAATTTAAAGCAAAACCTACTGTCCTGACATTGGGCAGGAGGGCCTGAGAAAAAACACGCACTTGGTTAGGATAGCCAGCGTCTAGGCCGAGAGATCTGGCCCAAATGTGGGTTTACATTTTGTCAGCACAGCTGCGTTTATCTATATACCGTTAATTTAACGACGCCGTTAGCGTCTCAGACTATACACTGTGCAAAGGCAGGACGATTACGGAGAGCTGAAGTGGGAAGAAATGTGGACGAAACGACCGTAACCCGAATTCTGGCATCACTCCGGTGTTTGCTTTGAAGGACCGCGGGAAGCCACCGGGAACGTCAGTCACAACACCCGGTGAGCGGGCCCTCAGGGGTGCTGTCCTGACGACCGCAGAGTTCGGTGTCAGACGCTGAGCTAACCTTTTCAGTCAGTGAACACGCGGATGGACGCATTTTCCGCTAAACTTAAGCGTCAAGAGACATCTTCGTCGCAATTTTCATCAAGGAGTACCACGGTTGCGTCTGCAGGCACTAATTACAGCTACCGACGCACCTCCATACGTCAACAGACTTGATACATACGTGTGTCCGCCATGGAAGCATACAGGTGGGGCAGAGGTATAGCTGCACTCACTCTTAACCTCGACGCTAGATGGAGGTGGTCAACGTGACGCCCGTACCGCTGTACCACTGGGAAAGACACCCCCAGGAGGCTGGGTGGGCGACACACAAGGTCTGAAAGTTTCGGAGAAGAGAAAAACCTCCTGCCCCTGCTGGGACTTGACCCGGACCGTCCAGCCCGTTGGCTAGTAACTATACCGAATACGTTTCCCGGCTCCCACAGTCCTAGTACATAAACATGCAGTCCTATTTAAGTCTAACGATCTGTTTTCTAGATCATCAACCTGAAGATGAAGACGACAGCATTTCATCCGAAACGTCGGCACGTCTCTACCAGACTACACGGCAACACAAGTCAAAAGACAGCACTCATAATTACCGCCATAACAACCTCGAGTCTCGTACAGAACCGAAAGACAAGGACAACGCGGATGATGGATGCAGGAACATGGGCTCGATGACACAAAAAGTCTCACTTCGCCTGTCCGATCCTTGCACGAGTCTGCGCGCTGCACGCACTGTCGCACGTTTCGGTCCGCTGTTCATTATCAACGTTGCCACGGTAACAGACGCCGGCTTCGCGTCCGACCAACGTCTAAACCCTAAACACGCGCGGCGTCTGCAGTGCTGACATGTCTCGTGGTCTCCTAGTATTCCGAAGACCCGCCTTCGAAACGCAGGTATCCCCCCTGACGGTACGCACACTACCACGCGCCACAACACCTCGACACTGTCTTTACTATTCCTGGAATTCCAGAATGGAGCCACGCACCTTACAACCTCAAAGGTAAAGCGATCCCATTACAGGCCTGGACAGGTCCTTTGGGTTCCAGGAGGTTGAGGCTCACAGATTTATAGACAATCGGCACATGAAGGTGGTAAGGTTGTCAGCCCTACGCACCGGCCGCCTTTACCCCCAGGAAATACTCGTGGTACTCATTTCAGTTAGAGGCTGAGTCGACCCCAGGGCCATAGTGCGACCGAAAGGATTATGTCAATGAAAAATTCCCAAGACACCATCGGGAATCGAATCCGCGACCTTCCGGCTTGCAGCGCAGTGCTAATCCCCAAGCAGGAATAAGAGAAAACAAAACTGTTATTGTCGGATGTGACGCAGTGAAACTTTGTAGATGTGTGCAAAGGTTTCGAATGGACATGCTGCTTCCGCTTTCAGTACGAGCCTCTCTTTTGCTGTGAATATTGAGACAGCATACGGCGTCACAAGCCAGAAGGGTGCCAACCTCACACGTCACAGACGCCCTCCGGTTATAAATTCGTCTGAAGTTTTGTTTTGTTCTGCGCGCACAAACGGTACGCACAAAACGTAAATCCGCCTCTGCTTTTAAAACAACAGAACAACATACGGAAGGACACACGTTTGTAACTCTCGCCACTGATTTTCATACTGATATTTATATCTGGTAGCCGGACGAATCTGATGGGTGTGAAACTTGGTCTGTCACACTGAGACAGGAACATAGGCTGAGGGTGTTCGAGAATAGGGTGCTGAGGGGGATATTTGGGTCTAAGAGGGACGGGGTAACAGGGGAGTGGAGAAAACTACATAACGAGGAACTTAATGATCTGTACTTATCAAAAAATTATTCGGGCGATCAAATCAAGAGGAATGAGAACTGTCCCCATGCACGTACCAGTACAGGCAGTAATAACATGGACCTACTGTGTACTGTGAACTGTCCCCATGCACGTACCAGTACAGGCAGTAATAACATGGACCTACTGTGTGTACTGTGAACTGTCCCCATGCACGTACCAGTACAGGCAGTAATAACATGGACCTACTGTGTACTGAGAACTGTCCCCATGCACGTACCAGTACAGGCAGTAATAACATGGACCTACTGTGTACTGTGAACTGTCCCCATGCACGTACCAGTACAGGCAGTAATAACATGGACCTACTGTGTGTAATGTGAACTGTCCCCATGCACGTACCAGTACAGGCAGTAATAACATGGACCTACTGTGTGTACTGTGAACTGTCCCCATGCACGTACCAGTACAGGCAGTAATAACATGGACCTACTGTGTGTACTGTGAACTGTCCCCATGCACGTACCAGTACAGGCAGTAATAACATGGACCTACTGTGTACTGTGAACTGTCCCCATGCACGTACCAGTACATGCAGTAATAACATGGACCTACTGTGTGTACTGTGAACTGTCCCCATGCACGTACCAGTACAGGCAGTAATAACATGGACCTACTGTGTACTGTGAACTGTCCCCATGCACGTACCAGTACAGGCAGTAATAACATGGACCTACTGTGTGTACTGTGAACTGTCCCCATGCACGTACCAGTACAGGCAGTAATAACATGGACCTACTGTGTACTGTGAACTGTCCCCATGCACGTACCAGTACATGCAGTAATAACATGGACCTACTGTGTGTACTGTGAAACTGTCCCCATGCACGTACCAGTACAGGCAGTAATAACATGGACCTACTGTGTGTACTGTGAACTGTCCCCATGCACGTACCAGTACAGGCAGTAATAACATGGACCTACTGTGTACTGTGAACTGTCCCCATGCACGTACCAGTACATGCAGTAATAACATGGACCTACTGTGTGTACTGTGAACTGTCCCCATGCACGTACCAGTACAGGCAGTAATAACATGGACCTACTGTGTGTACTGTGAACTGTCCCCATGCACGTACCAGTACAGGCAGTAATAACATGGACCTACTGTGTGTACTGTGAACTGTCCCCATGCACGTACCAGTACAGGCAGTAATAACATGGACCTACTGTGTACTGTGAACTGTCCCCATGCACGTACCAGTACAGGCAGTAATAAATCAAGAGGAATGAGATGGGCGGGGCATGTAGCACGTATGGGTGAGGGGAGAGGTGCATACAGGATTTTGATGGGGAGACCTGAGGGAAGGAGACCACTTGGAAGACCTAGGCATAGATAAAAGGAAAATATTAAAGTGGATCTTCAAGAAGTGGGATGGGGGGGCATGGAGTGGATTGATATGGCTCAGGATAGGGACAGGTGGCGGGCTGTTGTGAGTGCGGTAATGAACCTTCGGGTTCCGTAAAACGCGGGGAATTTCTTGACTAGCTGAGGAACTGTTAGCTTCTCAAGAAGGACTGTGCTACATGGAGTTAGTTAGTTAGTTAGTTAGTTAGACGGACGCATCTGCTTTCCTGCAAGACACGACACTAACACACGTTTTCCGATACAGCGTCTGTTCACCGAGTCCATCAGAGCTCGACGTTCCTCTTTGCAACGGTTCGACAGAGCTGAGGTCAAAGAAGGGAACAGCATGTTGTATATTAAATAGGGGGGGGCGGGCGGGGGGGGGGGGGACAAAAAAGAAAGAAAGAAAAAAAAACCAAACACGCCGACCGCAACAGATAAAAATAGAGATTACCAGTGTAGCGTGGCGCCAAGATTGCGGTGTGACGTCACAGTGAGGAGCCATGTCAAGACAGACACAGCTGGAGATATTATGTCTCTAGGGTCACATTTCATTGAATGTAACCGGAACATGCAATGGATGCAGAAAACTGTGGTTCACGCCTCGACACCAGACTGCGCTATAAAACCGTAACAGAAAGAGAAGTAACACGAAGACATCCTGCTAGTGGCAAGGCGGGCAGTGACAAATGTACACAAAATTCGCGGACTGACAGCAACGTTATGTTACAGTTCGGGTCAGAATCTTGTGTCATCCTGTCTGCTGTCTAAACACGATATTAGAAATATGACACTGCCCACTGTTTTGTATCTGTGTGATATTTGGTCTCTGTAGGTAAACTGTCAGACTGTCTGAGAACAGGATACTGTGGGGGCCACAACAGGCTAAGAGGCAGACGGCCTCATAATTTTTATTCTTGATGTAATAAGTATAGGTTACGAGAAATGCTAACAAAAATTTCATTCGGAAAAGTTTATGGGAAGAAACCTTGTTATATACTGCAGTGTACATGTGACGATATTATTAAAAGGAATCCTAAAACACCAGGTGTCAGGAAGTAATTAGATTTATTGTACCTAGGGCAAGGACCATTGGTGAGCTCTTCTGAAAACGGTACTGAAACTTCGAGTCTCGTAAAAAGATGGGAATACAGGGCATACACAAAAGAATGGTGCGGTTTTAATAGTGAACACTATTAAA
The DNA here is from genome assembly GCA_021186555.1 of Reticulitermes speratus. NCBI lineage: Eukaryota > Metazoa > Arthropoda > Insecta > Blattodea > Rhinotermitidae > Reticulitermes > Reticulitermes speratus. The sequence goes on from JAJKFL010000003.1 coordinate 55,708,476, forward strand.
ACCGCACCATTCTTTTGTGTATACCTGTATTTTCACTGCCTGATTTACTGTTTGCTGCACTGATGTAAGTCCTGTGACTGAAACTTGGGTTGATAAGGGAATTACAAAATTAGGACATCCGTCCAGAACGCTTAATGAACAGACGCTGAAGTGACATTCGTTGTACAAAAACGAATGCCCGGACACAAAGTCACAGCGCATGCGCATAGTGGGGAGTTACCAAGACGCTGAGTGACAAGTTGCAGATACCACTCAGCTAGCCTCAGCGAATACCGTGGCCGTCTCACTGCACGTCACGGCTATCGACTGCTGCCGTTACACATTAGACACGTGTACGTGATACAGCATCGGCTTACTCTCACCCGGACACTGCACCTACGTTGGAAATACAGGGCATACACAAAAGAATAGTGCGGTTTCAATAGTATTCACTATTGAAACCGCACCATTCTTTTGTGTATGCCCTGTATGTCGTGTTACGCGCAGCTAACGTGGCTTATTTCGTGGTAGAAAAAGTCTGTCGCTATCCACGCCATAACGGCATATAGGGGGAGATGAGGTATAACTCCACTCATTCTTAACCTCGATACTAGATGGAGATGAGTGGTCAACTTCACGCTCCGGCAGCTTTACCATGGGAAAGAACCCCGGTGCCCATTGAACAGGAGGGTACGTGGGCCTCCGAGGTGGTCTGGGCGAATTCGAGAAGACATCTCTGGACGCCGCCAGGATTCGAACCGTAGTCTAGTCACTATACTGACTGAGCTATCCCGGCTCCGTTTCACTTGCAATGCCTTTAATATTCAGTAGCGTCAATCAAGAGAAACATCTTACGTAACGTCATGTCGTGCAGATATCAAGTCGAAATCCATCCAAACACAACCAAATTCTATTTATTATACAGCACATGTTTCAACCTATTTCAGGTCATCTTCAGGTTCACAATTTGTGTTTAAAACATACTGAGGAAGGAGTAATAAACCCGTAAAATTCGATTAAAACTATTAAAATTATTATGGTCAAGAGAATTAAATGTTCAATATGTTTTAAACACAAACTGTGAACCTGAGGATGACCTGAAATAGGTCGAAACATGTAATGGTAAAGGTAAAGTTCTCCCTAGAACAGGCCACGAAGACCCAGAAGGGGAGTAGAGGCATAGCTCTACTCTTTCTTTAACCCTGGCACTAGATGAGGGTGGGTGGTGAACTCCACGCCCCGGCCGCTTTACTCCCGGGAAAGAGACCCGGTACCCATTGAATAGGCGGCTGGGTGGGCCCCAGGGCCGGTCTGGACGGGTGAAGAAAATCTCGCCCCCACCGAGATTCGATCCCCGGACCGTCCAGCTCGTAGCGAGTCGCTATACCGACTGAGCTATCGCGGCCCACAGGTCGAAACATGTAGTTATCTATAATAAATAAATGACATCCTTTAAAACTGCACAGATCTTGCTAATGTACTGCCTGCTACGGACACGCAGCCAGCCACTTCAGTTCAACCGATAATCCAGCGCGCGAAGGCCTTAATAAACCAGACTGTGATGGCGACACCTGTGATGCAACATTACAAAATGGAACCTGAATGAGGAAACAAGAAATCATGGCGTTGCGACAGTGCCTATACATAGTGAATGTGGTAGGCGCCATATGTGTCGTAGTGGCGCCGGGCTTGTCTTATCACCGGCGAGGACGCCTGGCAAGGCCACGCAGGCGGGAGGCCGCTCGCACTCTGCATCACGACATAAATACACCTGCGCAGTGCAGACCTCGGGAATCACGTGTTGGATCCACCGTGCGACACACGGCAACAGAACTTACGAAGCTTGCTGCTGTTCCACATTACTCTTAAAGCTGTGTCGTTTGAATTCTGTGAAGAACTTATTACTTTAACCCTTTAAAGACGACAATTACCCTGATCTAAAGACCCAGTCCGTACCGCGCAGTAAACACACTCCGTCTCAGTTATACAAACCAGTCAGTTAATGTTGTACAGTGAAATAATCGCTGTTTGTTCTCAGATCCACACAAAACACATAAATACAGTCCGTACCGCGCAGTAAACACACTCCGTCTCAGTTATACAAACCAGTCAGTTAATGTTGTACAGTGAAATAATCGCTGTTTGTTCTCAGATCCACACAAAACACATAAATACAGTCCGTACCGCGCAGTAAACACACTCCGTCTCAGTTATACAAACCAGTCAGTTAATGTTGTACAGTGAAATAATTGCTGTTTGTTCTGAGATCCACACAAAACACATAAATACAGTCCGTACCGCGCAGTAAACACACTCCGTCTCAGTTACACAAACCAGTCAGTTAATGTTGTACAGTAAAATAATCGCTGTTTGTTCTGAGATCCACACAAAACACATAAATACAGTCCGTACCGCGCAGTAAACACACTCCGTCTCAGTTATACAAACCAGTCAGTTAATGTTGTACAGTGAAATAATCGCTGTTTGTTCTCAGATCCACACAAAACACATAAATACAGTCCGTACCGCGCAGTAAACACACTCCGTCTCAGTTATACAAACCAGTCAGTTAATGCTGTACAGTGAAATAATCGCTGTTTGTTCTGAGATCCACACAAAACACATAAATACAGTCCGTACCGCGCAGTAAACACACTCCGTCTCAGTTATACAAACCAGTCAGTTAATGCTGTACAGTGAAATAATCGCTGTTTGTTCTGAGATCCACACAAAACACATAAATACAGTCCGTACCGCGCAGTAAACACACTCCGTCTCAGTTATACAAACCAGTCAGTTAATGTTGTACAGTGAAATAATTGCTGTTTGTTCTGAGATCCACACAAAACACATAAATACAGTCCGTACCGCGCAGTAAACACACTCCGTCTCAGTTACACAAACCAGTCAGTTAATGTTGTACAGTAAAATAATCGCTGTTTGTTCTGAGATCCACACAAAACACATAAATACAGTCCGTACCGCGCAGTAAACACACTCCGTCTCAGTTATACAAACCCGTCAGTTAATGTTGTACAGTGAAATAATCGCTGTTTGTTCTCAGATCCACACAAAACACATAAATACAGTCCGTACCGCGCAGTAAACACACTCCGTCTCAGTTATACAAACCAGTCAGTTAATGCTGTACAGTGAAATAATCGCTGTTTGTTCTGAGATCCACACAAAACACATAAATACAGTCCGTACCGCGCAGTAAACACACTCCGTCTCAGTTATAAAAACCAGTCAGTTAATGCTGTACAGTGAAATAATCGCTGTTTGTTCTGAGATCCACACAAAACACATAAATACAGTCCGTACCGCGCAGTAAACACACTCCGTCTCAGTTATAAAAACCAGTCAGTTAATGCTGTACAGTGAAATAATCGCTGTTTGTTCTGAGATCCACACAAAACACATAAATACAGTCCGTACCGCGCAGTAAACACACTCCGTCTCAGTTATACAAACCAGTCAGTTAATGTTGTACAGTGAAATAATCGCTGTTTGTTCTGAGATCCACACAAAACACATAAATACAGTCCGTACCGCGCAGTAAACACACTCCGTCTCAGTTATACAAACCAGTCAGTTAATGCTGTACAGTGAAATAATCGCTGTTTGTTCTGAGATCCACACAAAACACATAAATACAGTCCGTACCGCGCAGTAAACACACTCCGTCTCAGTTATACAAACCAGTCAGTTAATGCTGTACAGTGAATATAATCGCTGTTGTTCTGAGATACCACGACAAAAACACATAATATCACAGTCCGTACCGCGCAGTAAACACACTCCGTCTCAGTTATACAAACCAGTCAGTTAATGCTGTACAGTGAAATAATCGCTGTTTGTTCTGAGATCCACACAAAACACATAATACAGTCCGTACCGCGCAGTAAACACACTCCGTCTCAGTTATACAAACCGTCAGTTAATGCTGTACAGTGAAATAATCGCTTGTTTGTTCTGAGATCCACACAAAACACATAATACAGTCCGTACCGCGCAGTAAACACACTCGTCTCAGTTATACAAACTAGTCAGTTAATGCGTACAGTGAATAATCGCTGTTTGTTCTGAGATCCACACAAAACACATAAATACACTGTAGGGCAGAAGTAAATTAATACAGATTGTGTGTATGTTATTCCTGTCAGTACACCTCACAGTTTCGCATGTTATGTGTGTACCTGCACGTTACAGGTACAGTACACTTATTACAGACACTTGGTACTTTACGTCCCCATGCACGTACCAGTACAGGCAGTAATAAATGGATCTACTGTGTGTACTGTGAACTGTCCCCATGCACGTACCAGTACAGGCAGTAATAACATGGATCTACTGTGTGTACTGTGAACTGTCCCCATGCACGTACCAGTACAGGCAGTAATAACATGGATCTACTGTGTACGTGAACTGTCCCCATGCACGTACCAGTACAGGCAGTAATAACATGGATCTACTGTGTGTACTGTGAACTGTCCCCATGCACGTACCAGTACAGGCAGTAATAACATGGATCTACTGGTGTACTGTGAACTGTCCCCATGCACGTACCAGTACAGGCAGTAATAACATGGATCTACTGTGTGTACTGTGAACTGTCCCCATGCACGTACCAGTACAGGCAGTAATAACATGGATCTACTGTGTGTACTGTGAACTGTCCCCATGCACGTACCAGTACAGGCAGTAATAACATGGATCTACTCAGTTTTACCGTGAACTGTCCCCATGCACGTACCAGTACAGGCAGTAATAACATGGACCTACTGTGTGTACTGTGAACTGTCCCCATGCACGTACCATGTACAGGCAGTAATAACATGGATCTACTGTGTGTACTGTGAACTGTCCCCATGCACGTACCAGTACAGGCAGTAATAACATGGATCTACTCAGTGTACTGTGAACTGTCCCCATGCACGTACCAGTACAGGCAGTAATAACATGGATCTACTCAGTGTACCGTGAACTGTCCCCATGCACGTACCAGTACAGGCAGTAATAACATGGATCTACTCAGTGTACCGTGAACTGTCCCCATGCACGTACCAGTACAGGCAGTAATAACATGGACCTACTGTGTGTACTGTGAACTGTCCCCATGCACGTACCTGTACAGGCAAGTAATAACATGGATCTACTGTGTTGACTGTGAACTGTCCCCATGCACGTACCAGTACAGGCAGTAATAACATGGATCTACTGTGTGTACTGTGAACTGTCCCCATGCACGTACCAGTACAGGCAGTAATAACATGGATCTACTGTGGTACTGTGAACTGTCCCCATGCACGTACCAGTACAGGCAGTAATAACATGGATCTACTGTGTGTACTGTGAACTGTCCCCATGCACGTACCTGTACAGGCAGTAATAACATGGATCTACTGTGTGTACTGTGAACTGTCCCCATGCACGTACCAGTACAGCAGTAATAACATGGATCTACTGTGTGTACTGTGAACTGTCCCCATGCACGTACCAGTACAGGCAGTAATAACATGGATCTACTGTGTGTACTGTGAACTGTCCCCATGCACGTACCTGTACAGGCAGTAATAACATGGATCTACTGTGTACTGTGAACTGTCCCCATGCACGTACCAGTACAGGCAGTAATAACATGGATCTACTCAGTGTACCGTGAACTGTCCCCATGCACGTACCAGTACAGGCAGTAATAACATGGATCTACTCAGTGTACCGTGAACTGTCCCCATGCACGTACCAGTACAGGCAGTAATAACATGGATCTACTCAGTGTACCGTGAACTGTCCCCATGCACGTACCAGTACAGGCAGTAATAACATGGACCTACTGTGTACTGTGAACTGTCCCCATGCACGTACCAGTACATGCAGTAATAACATGGACCTGCTGTGTACTGTGAATGTACGAAGCAGCCTCAGTTCACACATGCAGGCAGCAGTGTAGACATTGCATGCGAATGTCTAGACCGTAAATACACGCTGCTGGTGTTGGCAACGTGACAACTACCTAGCACATAAACCATGTCGGCGAGCGTGCTGGTACTAGGCGCCTGCCTACTGACGCCGACGCCTCCACAGCCGAACGCGTTCACAATTACGTAACCCAGGTATCATAAAGACCTGCACAACATTCTTTTGGCCCGTGTTTAAGAGTTCCCAATTGTCTTAGAGCTTTACCGAACCAAATTTTTGTCTGAATACTGCACGTAGTTCGTTGCGACATTGTGGTAGGTCAGTGGTAATTTACGGAGAAGACTGTCTGCAACTTCAGGGTAAAAGTGAGCCAAGTTTGGAAAATTGGCAATCAGTCGCACGACAGCCCTCGCAAAATGGATCTTAAAAAAAAAAAAGTGTGAAACCGGACTGCATACGCGTGGCTCAGTGGCGGTCTCTCGTGAACGCAGTATGAACCTTCCTGTTACGCAACACACGCTAACTAATGTAGATTAGCTCAGAAACTAGTGCCTGTCAAAGCACTCAGCGCCATGCAGTTCTTCATAAACGCGGAGTTCAGTAACAAATTTCTTATAAACTGCAGCCAGACACATTAGCAACTCAACTTCGTTCTGTGATATATTTGTGATACTACTGACCGACCCTGGGGCCACCTAGCCTCCTATACAATGCGTACCGGATCTCTTTCCCGGGGGTCAAGCGGCCGGGGCGTGGAGTTGACCACCCACCCACATCTAGTGCCAGGGTTAAAGAAAGAGTAGAGCTATACCTCTACTCCCCCTCTGGGCCTTCATGGTCTGTTCTAGGGAGACCTTTACCTTTACTAAGACTATATTTTGGTCACTATGTATTGTCTCCGTTAACAAACAAACAAACTAACTAACTAACACAGTGGTTAAGTACCAACTCCTCTCTGGTGTTACAAATTTTAAATTCTGTTATACTGTTCTACGCGCTCGTTACGGTTCTGAGAATAAACACGCACTGCTTGCTAAACAGACGCAGTGCGTGTTCCACTGTGAACAGTGTCACACGACATGTGTGAACAGATAATGCTTATCATACGCATCTTGATTGACCGGCACGCACGATATAACGCCACAAACTGCCGCGAACGAGGTGGAGCTATATCGTGCTTCAAAGGGTTAAAGCGCTAACAGTTCTTGTGGGCCTGTGTACGGCGCAAAACATTAGCAGGGGGCACGGGAGGACCCTAAGGTCAAGTTCCGGATGCGCCCTTAACAACAACATAATGTATGCATCTTCTTCCTTCTGTTTCAGCAGCCCGGGTGGGCCAAAGCCTCCTTCTTTTTGGGATTTCATCCCGAAGGTTTCCTGGTCGGTAAGATGTGCATTCTGTAGTGAGTGACCGGCTCACTGACGCACAAGTTTTTGCTCCATCCTGATGTGACGTCAGAGCCATCTGGCAGGCAGTCAGGAGACTTGGGTGAGAAATGACCGCTTGAATTCTGCTTACGGACACTACTAGTTCTATTCATCCAGCTTACATGCCGTAAATCTACGACATGGACCGACGGCTTTACTTCCCCTCCGAAGGAAGTTGTGCTACGGATTTTTGTCACCCTTAAAAATCCATCGACCTCGGTCCGGGATCGAACCCGCGAACCTTGGGTCCAGTGGCGAGCACGCTAACCACTAGTCCACCGAGGACGACTAATGTATGCATACTTCAGCATAAAAATGGACCTGAAGATTAACATAAAATAGCACCTCATCATGAAACCTCAAAATGCACATAAAACAGTGCATGTTTCTGAAACCTCACAGTGAACCGTAAACATCTCCCCCCCCCCCGAATTCCCCCCATGACACAACCTGATCGGAACTGACGCCAATTCACGATCAGACAACTTCGATCATGTCTGCATGTGACAACGTGTCGTGACGTCAAGGGCAAACGTTAAGTCATCTTTGAATCTTCTCTCAGTACATTATAATCTTACTAAGGAAACTACTTAGACACATTCTACATCCACGACCAATCCGGCTGCAATAACACCCCCCCCCCCCTCCCGGCCCATAAAACAACATCCTTCCCAATGTTGGTCTGACCTTCGGTCCGCACGTACAAACAACTCTGGAACTGTCGAACGGATTTTCATAAAATTTAATACCGGCAGTTCTGCCAACATTTATCGACGTATTACAATTTTTATTAAAATCGGGTAACAATAATTGGCGTTTTGAACCCGCTGCGCCCATCTCGGAATTAACTCGCTACATGTCCCCCCCCCCCCCCCCCCCCGAAACAAAAATTGCTGTCAAAGGAAGACGCAGCACACATTAAATGCGCAGCGCAGTTTTTCCACGTCTTACGTGTTTCGAGATAATTAAAAAAAAGGGAAGCGAAAATCATCAAAATCATAATGCAATGCGTATATTTCCTAACTTGTTTTTCTTTGTCCAGACGTACAAAGCAACAACACGTATACATGGACATAAGACGTTATGTACAATTTCAGGAAGAATCACAATCTAAAGTACCGCCGGAGAAGTATTAAATGACACTTGTAACATCACTTGAACCACTTCCTGATCCCCGAGTGCTTAGCACACAACGAATACCGCTAAATAACGACGCGTTTTGGCATCAAGGCACGTACTAAGTCCCTGTGCTTAATTACAAACCATACCATGAAAGCGCATGGTAGAATGGAGGTACAGCTTCATTAACTCGACACCTGACGGGCGGAAGTCATCACCTTCACGACGCGGCCGCTTTTACCCAAAATAAAACAGCATCTGACACCCAACGGACAGGAAGTTGTGTGTCCCACATCCTGTCCGGGCGCTGTACTGCACCTATCGAGAATCGAGCCCCGATTCCTCGATCGTCAGACAAGTCACTATATACTGACTCCTTTCCAGGGCTGGATACGATTGCCCAATTACAATGCAGGTATCCAAACCAATCAGTTTCCTTCAACTTACACGAATGTCGGACAACTTACATGATGCAAACTTATTTTGGTCTAAAAATATGCAAAATTTCCCTTCTCGGTGGGAAAAACCCCTCCACGCGTCGATGGCGCCACGTGCAAGCAGGCAGGTAGGCAGGCAGCAAATCGCGGTCAAGGTGCATGCAAGCAGCAGGTGGCGCCACACAGCCGCCAGACAATCGCCGCGCCACCTCAATAACCCCATCATACAAACATTGACCTTTCCATCAAATGACAATAAGACATTTCAAACGGCCAAACCTTGTCCCTGGCAGCATAAAGTTCGGAAGCATTTGCAATACCAGAGCGCTGTACGTTCGGCTATTTAAATCACAAGCAATGACGTGCTTGGAACGAGCGTACGTGACTTAGTAGTACGTGACTCAATCGTACAACGTGACAGTCGTACAACGTGACTCAGTCGATTCCGAATAATACGAGAAGTTCCACATGGAACTTACACGAGTCTTCGTGTTCTGCCCTGACGACAGAGGCACACGTTGCTACAGCACGACACATCGCACATGATGTGTCTTAGCAAATGTTTTCAACAGGACTGCAGTCTTAGCAAATGTTTTCAACAGGACTTCAGTCTTAGCAAATGTTTTCAACAGGACTGCAGTCTTAGCAAATGTTTTCAACAGGACTGCAGTCTTAGCAAATGTTTTCAACAGGACTGCAGTCTTAGCAAATGTTTTCAACAGGACTGCAGTCTTAGCAAATGTTTTCAACAGGACTGCGTCTTAGCAAATGTTTTCAACAGGACTGCAGTCTTAGCAAATGTTTTCAACAGGACTGCAGTCTTAGCAAATGTTTTCAACAGGACTGCAGTCTTAGCAAATGTTTTCAACAGGACTGCAGTCTTAGCAAATGTTTTCAACAGGACTGCAGTCTTAGCAAATGTTTTCAACAGGACTGCAGTCTTAGCAAATGTTTTCAACAGGACTGCAGTCTTAGCAAATGTTTTCAACAGGACTGCAGTCTTAGCAAATGTTTTCAACAGGACTGCAGTCTTACAAATGTTTTCAACAGGACTGCAGTCTTAGCAAATGTTTTCAACAGGACTGCAGTCTTACAAATGTTTTCAACAGGACTGCAGTCTTAGCAAATGTTTTCAACAGGACTGCAGTCTTAGCAAATGTTTTCAACAGGACTGCAGTCTTACAAATGTTTTCAACAGGACTGCAGTCTTAGCAAATGTTTTCAACAGGACTGCAGTCTTAGCAAATGTTTTCAACAGGACTGCAGTCTTAGCAAATGTTTTCAACAGGACTGCAGTCTTAGCAAATGTTTTCAACAGGACTGCAGTCTTAGCAAATGTTTTCAACAGGACTGCAGTCTTAGCAAATGTTTTCAACAGGACTGCAGTCTTAGCAAATGTTTTCAACAGGACTGCAGTCTTAGCAAATGTTTTCAACAGGACTGCATTCTTAGCAAATGTTTTCAACAGGACTGGCAGCTACATCTAGCAAATACAAAACTTCATCGAACAAATTTTTTCAACAAGTACATGCAGCTACAACGCCATAAATGTTTTCCACTCACAGCATCGCGCTTGTCCAACAGTACAAAGACGCCGTCCTCACAAATGTTTTCAACAGCACAGCGTCTGTTAGTCAATGTTTAAACAGTATCATCTAGAAATGTATTTACAGACGAGTCTATTTCACGTGTACTGCATCTTAAAATCACAGGACTGCAGTCTATAGCAATGTGTTTTTCAACATGGAATCTGTCAGTCTTATCAAATGTTTTTCAACGGATGATCTAGCATGTTTTAACAGTGTCATTCTTACTGTGTTCAAGCTGTGAGTAATCATGTGCTAATCTTGAAAATGATTTTTTTATAAACAAGTTATGCTATCCTGTGATATAACTGCGTATTACGTATTTTTTTCCAGTCATAGAATCGCGTGTTAGATATCTGCCGTTATATACGTAGTAAGCGTGTTTCTTGTTAGTTTCTGATGTAATGATTACTCTGAAATCGTATTTACGTATCATGTTGTTATATCTGAATTTAAATACGTGTATTTATCTGTGTTATATCTGTGTTATGTTATCTGTGTTATATCTGTGTTATGTTATCTGTGTTATATCTGTGTTATGTTATCTGTGTTATATCTGTGTTTATGTTATCTGTGTTATATCTGTGTTATGTTATCTGTGTTATATCTGTGTTATGTTATCTGTGTTATATCTGTGTTATGTTATCTGTGTTATATCTGTGTTATGTTATCTGTGTTATATCTGTGTTATGTTATCTGTGTTATATCTGTGTTATGTTATCTGTGTTATATCTGTGTTATGTTATCTGTGTTATATCTGTGTTATGTTATCTGTGTTATATCTGTGTTATGTTATCTGTGTTATATCTGTGTTATGTTATCTGTGTTATATCTGTGTTATGTTATCTGTGTTATATCTGTGTTATGTTATCTGTGTTATATCTGTGTTATGTTATCTGTGTTATATCTGTGTTATGTTATCTGTGTTATATCTGTGTTATGTTATCTGTGTTATATCTGTGTTATGTTATCTGTGTTATATCTGTGTTATGTTATCTGTGTTATATCTGTGTTATGTTATCTGTGTTATATCTGTGTTGTTATTGTTTAATCTGTGTTATTTATCTGTGTTTATCTGGTATGTTATCTGTGTTATATCTGTGTTATGTTATCTGTGTTATATCTGTGTTATGTTATCTGTGTTATATCTGTGTTATGTTATCTGTGTTATATCTGTGTTATGTTATCTGTGTTATATCTGTGTTATGTTATCTGTGTTATATCTGTGTTATGTTATCTGTGTTATATCTGTGTTATTTATCTGTGTTATATCTGTGTTATGTTTATCTTGTGTTATATCTGTGTTATGTTATCTGTGTTATATCTGTGTTATGTTATCTGCACCGTACATTTTTTATTGTATAAAGTCACATTCCGACAAATGTACACTTTATCTTCTATTTAATACATATTTATGTTAATAAATAGTCAACATGTTTCGAACTGTATCAGTTCATCTTCAATTAATGTAATGAGAGTGAGTCCTGAAGATGAACTGATACAGTTCGAAACATGTTCACTATTTAATAACATAAGCATGTATTGAATAGAAGATAATAAATTGTACATTTGTCGCAATAAGACGTTATACACGGTTATATCTGCTAACATATATACTGACTACATGTTCCGGCTAGTAACCAGCCATTTTCTAGTAAATTCCGGACAATTTCTGTCTTGATATCTGCGCTCTTCTGGGATATTACGCGGGCGCAGATCTCATCAACATCGCGGCGGAAGCCTGAAATCAAATTAGGCCTAAATTTAAGCAAAATGAACATGGCGGATTAAAATATTAACTTCTGAATTACAATTTATTTGTGTTTCTGTACGTTAAAAGCAGTTGGTACGAATAGTAACCACTGCACTCTATCCTCACCGCTCTCCATACTTAAAGAGAAGCGTCTGCAGGTTTATCAGTGTGCTGAGGACCAGATATCAAAAACGCCAGGCAATTCCATTTCGAAATGATCGGTTGTCTGCAGTGTTCTGAGGGCAACAAACGACTCCTACACTGCAGGACTGCAAAGTGGTTGGGGCCACATTGCGTCTGGATATAAACAAAGGCCTGATCAGACAATGATCTCCACAACCTCCTGCTATTATTATGTATTATATGGCTGGTCGGCTGATACGCGGCTTGCATTAGTCCACGGAGGGAAAAAAAAACGAAAATTGCTTCCAGTTCTATTATAGTAATTCACCATTAACGATGTCCTCTTCCTCCGAGCTTTATCACGCCTTGTTATTACTGGACAATTACGTGTCTGTGATGTTGCTGACTCGGAAACCATTCTGGAAAGAAAATTACGGGAGATGGTCGTTTGGGGCAACTTTTGGGAGCAATTACCCATTATTTTTGAAATCCAATTTTCATAGAGACCCCATGCCACAGCACAAAAACAAAGTGCTTGTGGCCAACAAGTACAGTGAATTATTTAATATTCGTTGAAAATGCCATAAGCTTGATAGGCTGACAAAACAAAACCAAATCACGAGCTAGTAGTGAGAACTATGTAATTGTGGTAACATTTAAAGCGGACCACATCAAAAGCGATACAGTTCTTCAGAATAAAATATACAGGCTTGTTTAGACTGAAGATTCAAGTCTTCAGGTATGTGACGCTGTGTCGTTGGGGCAGCATTTCTCGACGTTTCGAGGCAAACTAGTGCCTTCGCCTTCAGAGCGGTCCGACAGGAATTGCCGTGCGAAAAAAAAGTCGGGTGTAATGTACCTTTCCGCACGGCAATTCTTCGACCGCTAGACCCTGAAGATAAAATCACTACGTTCCTTCGAAACGTCCGCAAATACTCCCCCAACTTCACAGCCCCCAATCCCACAAGACAATCTTCAACACCACTGCTATGAGAAACTGAAATCCCGCGCCAGGTTTCATCGCACTACCTATATCCACGGCGGCATGCAGTGACGTTCCAACCTCACACCTAAATCAACACGGCCACAACTGTTGCACGTAGCTTCCCTTCAGCTACGTTGCGAATGAAGACTTCACCACGCAGTCCCTTGATACACGTAGCTGCAGCACGTAACAACGCGGTGATGGAACACACGTACGCCTACAGTGGTCGCACATCGCGTCTTCCGCCGAAGATCAGCCACGACTGACGACGTATACGTGACACTGTCACTGTCACTGTCACTGTCACCGTCACTGTTTGTTCTGCACAGAAAGTGCGCACTTGGCCGTGCCATGGCTCAGGCGGTTAGTCGCCGGCCTCTCACTGTGGAGGCCCGGGTTCGATCCCGGGACAGTCCATGTGGGATTTGTGGTGGAGAAAGTGGCACTGGGACAGGTTCCCCCCCCTGGAGTATAGTAGGGCCCCGCTTTTCGGCGCTTTTCAATTACACCCATGAATGTACAATGCGGCGCTTGCTTCGTTAATTCAGCGCTTTTCGTCATGACGTTGTGACGCACTCGTCAGCTGAGACCGAGTCGAGCGCTCGGCGCCGTTTTCGTTTCGATTCAGTCTGTTTACATCGTGCACAGTGCGGCTTTTGTTTTCTGGCAATTTTCAAGCACTTTTCATCGTTTTGTAAGGCCTAGCGCTATTGCTCACTTAATAAACGATACTGTAAACATGTTTTAAGGCTTTCATATGCACAGATAAGTGAAAAATTAGGGTGTGCTTTGCTTTTCGGCGGGGTCTGGCCCCTAACCCGCCGTATGAGTGGGGCCCTACTGTACTTCGGTTTTCCCCTGTCAATTTCATTCCACCGGTGCTCCATTACAAGGAAAAACGGAAAAAAAAAACCTAATCTTCATCACAGGGGTGCACAATAAGCCTCCAGTCAGCGGTGCGCCCAAACTGTTGCACATCAAAGCACGTAATTGGCTCGGCGCTGTAAAGGGCCGACAGTGGCATTCGGTGCGATCGACTGTGGCTGATCTGAAGACTTGCCTGAGACACGGCGACCTCAGCATTAGCCGAATAAATCGATAAGACAGACGCACAAGTCTCGTCGCAGTAGCTGCCTGGCGCCACTCACACAGCCGTCACTGTCTGCAACAGATCTCGGGATCGGATACCGGGCAGGTCGGTCATCGTGACGCAACCGGACCGCTGCCTAACAGACGCATATGCGTGCCAACTGAACACACAGCCTGACACGCATACACGGAACCTGTTCCATTACAACTTCCGTTTTTAAACGAGGACAGAAATAAATACTTATCCTTTTCTGATGCACTGCCCTCTCGTAATCCCATGTGAAGTTACGACAACCGACCGCTTCACAAAATTGGGTCCGAGCGTTATGCAAGTAGATGTCATCCCGACATGACAATCAACGCACGTTTACAGACTGCCCTCGTAATCCCCCATGTTGAAGTTACAACCACCGACGATTTCACAATTTGGTCCGAGCGTTATGCAAGTAGATGTCATGCCGACATGACAATCAGACGCAGCGTTATACAGACGCAACTTCTGCAGTGACAGTGCAAACACAGCTGCACAATCACGTAGGGCCATGCACATTTTGTAAGGACTACATCAAACACGATTAACAACATTTTGGCTGCCTTGCGAGATTTTGAATTAGCTTTCAGTTCCACAGCCATAACCACGTGACCAATTACGTGAGGAATACAAAACATTGTTTATAAGCCAAACATTACAAACATGGCGACAATGCCGCGTTTTGACGTCACATCCGACAAAACTGACTTAAAGTACGTGCCGGTACGCTTATTTTAAGTTATAATAATAATAATAATAATATAATATGACGTGAAGATTAGTCTTCTGTGATGTGACAACGTGTAGTCAGAAATTTTATAACGTTTCGGAGCAACCTACTGCTTCCATTTTCACGGTATATTTGTACCCGAGCTCATTTCCACCGTTTTGAGAGCCTCACAAGTCTCACTTGTAACGCACTTAACAGCAAACAACCCGGGAGGGCTAGACAGCCTACGTAACACAAGAACGAATTACGTAAACAGCATGTGAGTTTGTCGTCGGCGTCTCCCCAACTTTACACGCAATTACACATGGTGTTCCATTCAGATCTGTTAGCGGAGAAGGGCCCCGCAGCAGAAGCTACAGACGCACCGCATCCTTGAGGCTTATTGTGCAACCCTGTGATGAAGATGTTTCCAAGTAATGGAGCATCGGTGGAATGAAACTGACAGGGTACAACCGAAGTACTCAGGGAAAAACCTGTCCCAGTGCCACTTTGCCCACCACAAATCCGACATGGACTGACCCGGGATCGAACCCGGGTCTCCGCGATGAGAGGCCGGCGGCTAACCGCCTGAGCCATGACACGACCTTCCATTTAGATTACTCAAAAGTCAAGTCGAAATGAATTCGACATTTTAAACAAAATCCTTTTTTAAAAAAATCACAGGTAAATCACTGCTACATCTGCCACTGTGTAAGCCATGGCTGTCCAAACATTTTCACGGCATAGGGCCACACCCGTTATTGTGGGCTTGTTTACTGGCAGCACTTGGAAGAATAACCACAAGTGGTGTATCTCACGGCCTAACTTATTGTGTAACTTTTAGTGTACACAATTTCCCGCTTTCGAAGTGGCTACGGACCTGTCGTAAGGCAGACTACAGAATGAAGTGGCTACGGACCTGTCGTAAGGCAGACTACAGAATGAAGAGGCTACGGACCTGTCGTAAGGCAGACTACAGAATGAAGAGGCTACGGACCTGTCGTAAGGCAGACTACAGAATGAAGTGACTACGGACCTGTCGTAAGACAGACTACAGAATGAAGTGGCTACGGACCTGTCGTAAGGCAGACTACAGAATGAAGTGGCTACGGACCTGTCGTAAGGCAGACTACAGAATGAAGAGGCTACGGATCTGTCGTAAGGCAGACTACAGAATGAAGTGGCTACGGACCTGTCGTAAGGCAGACTACAGAATGAAGTGGCTACGGACCTGTCGTAAGGCAGACTACAGAATGAAGTGGCTACGGACCTGTCGTAAGGCAGACTACAGAATGAAGAGGCTACGGACCTGTCGTAAGGCAGACTACAGAATGAAGTGGCTACGGACCTGTCGTAAGGCAGACTACAGAATGAAGAGGCTACGGATCTGTCGTAAGACAGACTACAGAATGAAGTGGCTACGGACCTGTCGTAAGGCAGACTACAGAATGAAGTGGCTACGGACCTGTCGTAAGGCAGACTACAGAATGAAGTGGCTACGGACCTGTCGTAAGGCAGACTACAGAATGAAGAGGCACGGACCTGTCGTAAGGCAGACTACAGAATGAAGAGGCTACGGACCTGTCGTAAGGCAGACTACAGAATGAAGAGGCTACGGACCTGTCGTAAGGCAGACTACAGAATGAAGTGGCTACGGACCTGTCGTAAGGCAGACTACAGAATGAAGTGGCTACGGACCTGTCGTAAGGCAGACTACAGAATGAAGTGGCTACGGACCTGTCGTAAGGCAGACTACAGAATGAAGAGGCTACGGATCTGTCGTAAGGCAGACTACAGAATGAAGTGGCTACGGACCTGTCGTAAGACAGACTACAGAATGAAGTGGCTACGGACCTGTCGTAAGGCAGACTACAGAATGAAGTGGCTACGGACCTGTCGTAAGACAGACTACAGAATGAAGTGGCTACGGACCTGTCGTAAGACAGACTACAGAATGAAGTGGCTACGGATCTGTCGTAAGACAGACTACAGAATGAATGAATGAATGAATGAATGAATAATACGCAATTTACAAATGTGATCGCGGACTGTAGGTTGCAGACCCATGATGTAAGCGAACTACAGCAACAACCAGCTAACTCTACTCAGTAGGCGGGCGTCTAAACTCAAAATATGCCCAATGGGGCAATATACATAACAGGACGGGACGACTTCCAAACGCGGACTAACTCATAATAAGACGGAACGTACAGGACGTTTATTTTATCGCCCGTATCAGCACGGCAACTTTTATCGCATTCTAAAGCCTGAATCCGCCACGACATGACGTCACAGCTGCGGTGCTCAGAGCAGCGATGAACGGAAACGCGCTCTGTACGTCCGTAGGCCAAGTAAAATCACGTGACGACGACTTACCTTCTCCGTTGGTGGTGAGGGAACCGTGGCACGCACTTGGGAACTGTCCTTCGCTTGGCGCCCGGTCTGAAACAAAACGAATCGGGGCATTAAAAGGAGAATGCTTAGCTTCATGCCCTGGGCAATGTACAAGCTCAAGATGCGTTTCTTGGCCCTTTAGAGGCATGAAATTCATCTGAACAACACTTCAGGATGATTTTCTACCTCAAAACCTTAAACACAGTCCTACTGGTCTCAAGTAGAGCTGGAGAGTTCTGTTGCGGGCAACAATCACTGCCTGCTGTGAGATGCAACGGGACATACACACTCTGTGGGAAAAGACTGGGCTTTTGAAAGTTAACATGGTGGTACACATAGTTACCACTGTGTTTTAGTGGGCTATAAAGCCTTTCTTACAAATCTGTTTAATTAAAATATGGCCTCCACTGACTGCAATACGTTCTGTTACAGCCGAAGTACTGAGTTACCGCTTAATACGAACTGTATTTATACATTCAGTTCGTACCGCGCAGTAAACACACTTCGTCTCAGTTATACAAACCAGTCAGTTAATGTTGTACAGTGAAATAATCGCTGTTTGTTCTGAGATCCACACAAAACACATAAATACAGTCCGTACCGCGCAGTAAACACACTCCGTCTCAGTTATACAAACCAGTCAGTTAATGCTGTACAGTGAAATAATCGCTGTTTGTTCTGAGATCCACACAAAACACATAAATACAGTCCGTACCGCGCAGTAAACACACTCCGTCTCAGTTATACAAACCAGTCAGTTAATGTTGTACAGTGAAATAATCGCTGTTTGTTCTGAGATCCACACAAAACACATAAATACAGTCCGTACCGCGCAGTAAACACACTCCGTCTCAGTTATACAAACCAGTCAGTTAATGTTGTACAGTGAAATAATCGCTGTTTGTTCTGAGATCCACACAAAACACATAAAATACAGTCCGTACGCGCAGTAAACACATACCGTCTCAGTTATACAAACCAGTCAGTTAATGTTTGTACAGTGAAATAATCGCTGTTTGTTCTGAGATCCACACAAAACACATAAATACAGTCCGTACCGCGCAGTAAACACACTCCGTCTCAGTTATACAAACCAGTCAGTTAATGTTGTACAGTGAAATAATCGCTGTTTGTTCTGAGATCCACACAAAACACATAAATACAGTCCGTACCGCGCAGTAAACACACTCCGTCTCAGTTATACAAACCAGTCAGTTAATGTTGTACAGTGAAATAATCGCTGTTTGTTCTGAGATCCACACAAAACACATAAATACAGTCCGTACCGCGCAGTAAACACACTCCGTCTCAGTTATACAAACCAGTCAGTTAATGCTGTACAGTGAAATAATCGCTGTTTGTTCTGAGATCCACACAAAACACATAAATACACTGTGTGGGCAGAACGCAGAATTGTTGAATGTTAAACATGGTGGTACATATAGTAACCACTGGGCTTTACACGGTTAATCAAAAAGGGGGCGTGGTTTACTGACGGAATGTAAGCTGTTCTGACACACGATATGCTCCAATACACAACTACCGAGCATATTTCATTCAGTTATCAATTACATTACGAACGGCAATACGTAAGACTCTTTCAGGCGCGTTCGCATCCTTGCGGGAAGCGTGTTGAACTCGATCTGTCTGTCCGTCTGTACGCAAGACAGTCCTCGAGAACAGCTGGAACAGACTTTAATTAAATTCAACACTAGCGTGCGGGCAAACGAAGACCCGATAACAATTCAGATTCAAGCCGGACAGAACACAAAACACTGCACATGGCGTACTGACATGTCACGTTAAACTCGCTCGTAACTAGCCAAATGTCTACTGGAACTAAAACGTCTAGAGCAGTGGTCCCCAAAGTGGGCGGTACCGCCCCCTGGGGGGCGGTGGGATTACCGAGGTGGGCGCTAATAGGTACGAGAGGTGGAAGGGAGCGCTGTTATTATCACAGGGGGCGCTAGTAGACAAGTAGTGCATTTATTTTTATATAAAATTCAAAAAAGTAATTTTTGTGTTAAAAATAAAAAATGAACTAAATTTCTTAGTATTTTAATTTATAAATCTTATTCAAGCACAATTGTTTTAATAAACTATTGCTAGATGAATTATTGTTAATCATAAAAAATATAAGAAATTTTAAATTATTAATTAACACATAAAACATTAAGTTTAACTCTTATAATTTTATTTAAACGATTTTTTAAATATAAAATAAAAGTGGAAACAAAAGCGCATTTATGTTTTTTTAAAAAGGTAGGGGGGCGCTGTGGGTGTGCATATGGAACTATGGGGGGCGGTGGACCGAAAAAGTTTGGGAACCGCTGGTCTAGAGGGGAAAGTTGTACAGAGAACTGAAATACGTTTAATGCACACTCCACACAATTACCCCTCCAAAGCCTAGCCAAACTGAACACTAAAAAAGTTAGCGTTCTGACCAGCCGTGTATTCGTGTACAGTGTATGATTCTCACAATAAACAGTCGTTTCCCTATATAGCACCCACAGACTGGTGTTTATAATGTAAGCACAATGTGTTCTCTGTAAGGCACCCACGAAACCTCTGCATATATTGTAGATTTTAAACTGAATGAATAACACCGATAAAAGAAAATTACACGTTTACTGTAAATGTTGTTCTGTAGCGGTGTTTGCATTCAACCGATATCTATAGCACACAGCGAGGCGTCATTTGTCAGACAGCAGTGTTGGCCGTCGGCGCCACAACTGTTACAACATCGCTACGTTCCGGAACTTCCTTTTATATACAGACTGTATCAGCAGGGAATGAACAAACTACAGCCGTTCATTACGTGACTTTCGTGTTATAACCTTAATGCCCGTGGTTATTATAGTACACCATGTTTAACATTCACAAATTTTACGTTCTGCCCGACACAGTGTATTTATGTGTTTTGTGTGGATCTCAGAACAAACAGCGATTATTTCACTGTACAACATTAACTGACTGGTTTGTATAACTGAGACGGAGTGTGTTTACTGCGCGGTACGGACTGTATTTATGTTTTTGTGTGGATCTCAGAACAAACAGCGATTATTTCACTGTACAAGCATTAACTGACTGGTTTGTATAACTGAGACGGAGTGTGTTTACTGTGCGGTACGGACTGTATTTATGTGTTTTGTGTGGATCTCAGAACAAACAGCGATTATTTCACTGTACAAGCATTAACTGACTGGTTTGTATAACTGAGACGGAGTGTGTTTACTGCGCGGTACGGACTGTATTTATGTGTTTTGTGTGGATCTCAGAACAAACAGCGATTATTTCACTGTACAACATTAACTGACTGGTTTGTATAACTGAGACGGAGTGTGTTTACTGCGCGGTACGGACTGTATTTATGTGTTTTGTGTGGATCTCAGAACAAACAGCGATTATTTCACTGTACACATTAACTGACTGGTTTGTATAACTGAGACGGAGTGTGTTTACTGCGCGTACGGACTGTATGTATGTGTTTTGTGTGGATCTCAGAACAAACAGCGATTATTTCACTGTACAACATTAACTGACTGGTTTGTATAACTGAGACGGAGTGTGTTTACTGCGCGGTACGGACTGTATTTATGTGTTTTGTGTGGATCTCAGAACAAACAGCGATTATTTCACTGTACAACATTAACTGACTGGTTTGTATAACTGAGACGGAGTGTGTTTACTGCGCGGTACGGACTGTGTCTTTAAATATAATTCAGGTTAAATTCGGTCTTCAAACAGGCTCTGTTATGTCAACAGGCTATGTTTTCCACTTCTGACGCTTATACGCAGTTAAGGGTATTCAAATCCAAAAAACCTAAGAGGAGTAACAGTTATAAAGCACTGTTTTACGGCTACTAAATTTGCAATAAACATTCACGTCACTGGTCCCCACCTTATCTTCCCTATCTCCACACCAAACTCCCTCAGAGCAACTTACGCTTCTAGCCCACCTAACAAATACAAAGCCGCCACCTGCCACGTCCAGACGCCTGACGCTGCTGATTGCTTCATCGTCGCCGCACATCACTCAACATACCACATACAGGCCGTGATATCCAGGGCCAACTCGCACGTAAGCACCCTATATAAGTACATACAGCGGCACATGACGGCTTGAAGAAGGTCGAAAATCGCGCCAGGTGAACCTTGAAGTGGAGACCCCCATGCGGTTGTTTCCTTCTCAGAGCGCAAAGAAGTCTCCAGACGTTGTTCCGTGCCTTTATGCCCCCAAATCGCCGTGTTAACTGCAAACACAGCCTGCTTTAACGTTACAACTCTGTATTCTGCCCACAGAACGCATTTATGGCCTTCCTATGGTGCTCAGAACAGCAAATACTTCCATAAACGTCAACCGGTTGGTCTTTGTGAACGAGACAGTATGTTTTCTGTGCGGCAGGAACTGGACTTCAACATATTTCTATGAGCTTTATGCGTGGGCCGGGATACCTCAGTCGGTATGGCGACTCGCTACGAGCTGGACGGTCCGGGGATCGAATCCCGGTGGAGGAGAGATTTTCAGCACCCGTCCAGACCGACCCTGGGGCCTACCCAGCCTCCTGTACAATTGGTACCGGTTCATTCCCGGGGGTAAAGCGGCCGGAGCTTGGCGTTGACCACCTACCACCATCTAGCGCTGAGGTTAAATAAAGAGTAGAGCTATACCTCTACTCCCCCTCTGGGCCTTCGTGGCCTGTTGTAGGGTGACCTTTACCTTTATGAGTTTTATGCTTCGAAGTGTTCGAACACTCAACAAGCAATAAACTATCCGATGTAATCGTACATCCACGTGGGCACAACGGACACACACACTACTGACCATATCCAGAATGAATTCCCAAAGAATACGTTGGGGTACATTTAGTCCGCTCTTAGCATCTCTCTGGTCAAATGTCCGTTCAATGGACCTACAGTTGTGGCCGTAACACAGGTGTCTGTAACAAATGGCTGACAAACAAGTCGACGAAACGTCCTGAACGTGGCGTTACGTTTAAATTTATACCACTGATAATGCAGGGTACCACAAATTTTCCAAAATCCTAGAAGCCGCCTCAAAATTCTAGAACCAGAAGTGTGAAATGCAGAAAGTTCAACACGGAGCACTGACACATATTAGGCCCCACAGTAACAAATCCAGTCATCTGAACGACCTGGCACCCGGGTTTTGTACACCCCTGTGCTAATGACTTAATTCCCACCACGGAAGACGGGACTCGGTCCCAAGTCACATTATCAAAATCTTCATTTTGTTCAAAGCGTAGGCCGTTTTGCTGCCCATGTGGTTCACACAAAGCCCACTAACACTGTCTCCAAACTGCATGAAGCGACAGGTGTTTCTGCCAAGTACGACCTAGACATCTGCGCTCTTCTGTGATATTAGGCAGCGACGGGTGGTAGCTCTGTACCGACGTTTCGGGACAACCTATCTGACACCCTGTACAGCACGCTGCACACGTCTTCAACACTTGTAGCTCCCTGAAGATGGCTTCGATTTGCAGTCGAAACATGTACGAGCACTAAACCCAACTAAGCAATTAGATGGGAATAAACTTGAGTGTAGTTGGAAATGCATAAAGTTCCTACGTTATTTCGAAGAATTTCTTACTTCAAACAAGGGTTAAGAACAGCTGCCTAACCCCCCCTCCTCCCCAACCTCTCACAACAAGATGGCGACTCTCCCATCCTCCAATCACGTGAACGCAAGCACTTCTAGTGTCCGCACTCAAGACACTAAGTACGCGGTGTTTGGACAGTCACCGTAGCGTAGCGCTGATACAACACACCACTCAGCTGGGGCTCTATTTAAAACAATGCTTTCTATCAACATTTACCCGACCATTTTCAAAAGTCTGATTAAGTATCCAAACAATGCTCAAATGACGTACACGCATGTTGAATAAAGATTATTAAACAAGCAACAGTCTACTACGGTGTGCGTCTTGATACCTGTTCTGAAACCGAAGTCTGTCCGTGTTTGTCCGAGCACTGGGACACGGACTTGAACTACAGAATAAGGGTCAAGATTCACAACATGCATGACAACAAATCATAAAACGGGATATCGCGTTCATGGTGAGGAAACATGGGAAAAGTACAACAGCACAAAAACTCATATCTGCAAAAAGACAGTGTCAAATGCATGGCCTCAAAGGTGGGCATGTATAGCAGGAGTAATTCCACAAAGTCTCCAGCTTCAGGCGCAGGTAACGTTACCGAGGGCCGTGCCATGGCTCAGGCGGTTAGTCGCCGGCCTCTCACCACGGAGGCCCGGGTTCGATCCCAGGTCAAGTCCATGTGAGATTTGTGGTGGACAAAGTGGCACTGGGACAGGTTTTCCTCAGAGTTGTCGGTTTTCCCCTTGTCGATTTCATTCCACTGGTGCTCCATTAACTGTAAAAACTTGGTAAAAAACTGCTCATCCATCCATCATCATCATCGGGGTTGCACAAAAAGCCTTAAGGCCCTTCATCACAAACGAAAAAAAAACGTTACCGAGCCCACGCTGATGTCATAAGTCAGGAGAGTGCGCGAAGTCGTGTGCGCGTAGATCACTGTGTTTCTGTAGTCAGAGCGGTGGAGGTGTCAGTACAGGTAGGTCCCGTTTTACGACGGTCCATTTTACGACTTTTCACATTAACGACTGTTTCAAAATATTACCTTAAATATTAGTACATACTTGGAAAAATTTTAGAAATTTTGGAACATATCTCATTCAATTACATTATATTTTGGTCTCGTTTTACGACTTTTCATTTTGCGACCCTGTTTTTTGCTGGAACCTAACCCTGTCGTATAACGGGCCCCATTGTGGTCTCGTTTTACGACTTTTCATTTTACGCCCCTGTTTTCCTGGAACCTAATCCTGTCGTAAAACGGGTCCTACCTGTATTGGTCTGCTTACGTAGCAGCTATAGTCATGTGACTGAGGTAGGAGGGGCGTAAGGTTTTTGAGACTTTTGCTGAAAGTTGTCATGCAAAATGACGGGGACTTTATGGATGTAATCCCGCGACTTTCCAATTATTACGCCGCGAAAATGCTTGTAAAGCGAGCCGGCCTGCCTCAGTTCAGCCCTTACGTAATGCAACCCATATACAATACATACACACGTGTGTACGTCTATGTTTAATGGCTTATACAAGGCCCTAATTTTATTCGACAACTGCGGCTTGTCACTTCCCGAAGCTACTCCGCAACGCGTCCGGGCCTCGGTGATTGCGCACGCTAATACGATAAATGAACCAACAGGAAGTGACAACAGACAGTTGTCAGATAAAATAAAGGCCCTGTAGAAGGGAGGAGAATAACGTGCGCGGATTTTGCATATGAACACAATTTGACCTTCTGGTAGCTTGTTCGATCCTAATTTCAAGTCACAACGGAACAAAATACAGGGACACTGTCAAACCTGCGGAAAACACAAGCAACGTCGTGTCAAGTTCAGAGCTTCGCCTGCACAGTACGGAACGTCAATAAATCGTGTACCTTAACACAGCACATTTCTTGATCCATCAGCGTCACTTGTTTCCGTCTTTCATACGCTGATGTCAGCCATGACTGAGCAAGCGAATGCTTTCTAGAGAAACAAATTACAATTGACTTCGAACTGACAGCCTACACATGTATAAGCAAACGTCTTGTGTTACACAGAACACGATCAAAGGCTTCTAAACGCTAGTTTATTGCACAGCAGTTTTACAGCCGTGACTGCGCAGGCGAGAGACTTCAAAGCGAGTTAATGACGAAACTAAAATTGTGACATTTGCGGTTCTTGCGGTGGTAACGGTAGGCCTCATCCTTACGCAGACAGTACACTCCGGTAATCCCTCCTTGAGCCACAGCAACGAAGACAATTCGGACAGTTTCGCGTGACGGTAAATAGCGCAGCGTTCGCCGCTATTCCAATCTGCCGTTGAGTCGGGGTCCAAGCCTTTAGTTCAATGTGTTTCGGTTAATACTCGCCATATTTAATGACACTGGAAATGTTTTCTTTCGGCTCGCAGACACGTGTCACATCTAATAAGACACGTTGCTTACTGAAGGGCGAAGTTTTTTATAAGTGAGCCGATGGGAAGCGATTATAGACAGTTGTTGGATAAAATTGTAAAAAAAAAAATTCATACAAACAAATTGATGTATTATTCAGTTTTTACCATTTTAACCAGTGTATAAATTGTAACATTGATGTAAAAAATCAGTGTAATGTAAAATAGAGAAGTCCCTGAAGATGAACCGGGATAAAATTCGAAACATGTAGCACTGTGTTACACAAATTAATAGTGTATAAAAGTGTACATTCGTCGGACAATAAACATAGAAAAGAAAATGTACGGCATGTATAATATTAAAAAAAAAATAATGCCCCTGTACAAACGAACAGACCAGTCCAGCGAAACATGCCTTGCAACTCTGACTGTGTTCAAATCCCGGTGTTTCATACTCAAAGACTGTTTCGAATAATCAGATTACTTCATCCCGATCTTTTTCGCCTCGCCTGTGCAGCCATCTTTAAAACCCCAGTTCCCACCTTTCAGAAACTACACCGAGTCTCCATTACAAAAAAAATAAATCGGTAATGGCCGCATCGTTACGTCATCGCGGGTCTCAGAATCATATGAAAAACCGAACACATCGCGTAGGCAAATGACAGATCCGAGTGGTACATATACTTACCACTGCGGTTTAAAGTGTTCAGAATGGTATTTCCTTCGCAGACAGCGGGAAATCTTTTATCGCGATGTCCAAAAAGTCCGAAAATTTGGGGCCAATTAGTTGCTTTTTTGAATTCAGGAAAACTAAGAAGACTTGGGCTGTCAAATTTGGACCCCCCCCCCCCCCAATACCTTAACAACATCCAGTATGTTTTTTTGTGTAGTCTTTTTTTCTTTCCGAATCCCGCTGCTTTCAAACGATACCGTACCGCGTACATCAGCAAAAGCTGGGATTAGCGTGGATCAATGTTAACCAAAGACCTTCCTCGTTACTGCTGCTATCTGGTAGCATGCCTGATGAGAACAGAAGTCTCTGTCTTCAGATGAAGGTGCGGCCTCTCGACATATTTGTTTGCTGCACACAGGATGACCTTCTGGAGGTCTATAGTCAAGGTCGCCACAGCAGCAGAAGCACAAACGTCCATACATATAACACTGCAGAGAAATAACACATGGCAACATGCATGTATTTTGACTCACAATTATTATTATTATATTCTGTTCAGATTGAGGCACTTCTCTACAAGCCGGAAGGTCGCGGGTTCGATTCCCGATGATGTCACTTGAATTTTTCATTGACATAATCCTTTCGGTCGCACTATGGCCCTGGGGTCGACTTAGCCTCTAACTGAAATGAGTACCAGGAATATTTTCTGGAGGTAAAGGCGGCCGGTACGTAGGGCTGACAACCTTACCACCTTCATGTGCCGATTGTCTAGAAATCTGGGAGCCTCAACCTCCTGCAACCCTAAGGGCTGTCCAGGCCTGTAATGGGATTGCTTTAGCTTTACCTTATATTTTTGTTCAAACTGCCGCTACACATTCTAAACTCGCACGCCACGCACACACACACACACACAACAACTTAAGACCTTTTACCAACCCTTTATAAACAATTCGTCTATCAGCTTCACCATTAAAGCACTGCACTGTGCCCTAACAACACAAACATGTATGTAATACGTCACAATAAATATGGACCTGCCTAGCGTAGTCGGTATAGGACACGCTACTGGCTGTGTGGTTCAGAGTTCAAACCCCTCTGCGGACAAAAAGATTTTCTCTTCGCTGCATCCGTCCAGACCGGCCCTGGGGCCCACCAAGCCTCCCGTAGTACGGATTACGGGGCTCTTTCGCCGGGTAAAGCGGCCGGGGCGTCGCGCTGATCATCCACCCCCCCCATCCAGCGCTCAGGTTACGAACGGGTACAGCCACACCTACACTCCCCTGTACCATCATGGCGTGTTACGGAGAGACCTATCACAATAAATAACGATTACTTGCTTACACAGCATTAAACGACTGGTCTTTGTAAACAGACGTTTTCTGTGGCCTTTGAACTGACTCTCTGTATTATTCAGACGAAGTTTAGAGCTCAAGTTCGTTCCTCAGCAGCCACCTGCAGTTTCTGCCCTGACGACGTACACGCAGGACACTACATTCACACCAGTTATCCACAGCTGACGTCGCTGATAGTTGCTACACTATCCACCAATACCGTGTTCACCAGTCAGGCTCTTGCCCTATTCTGAGCCAGATGCATCCAATCCACGCCCTTCCATTCTAGTCAATAATGCAGTCGAACTCGGTTATAACCGAGAAGTATAATGTTACGGTTAACAGTGAGGAATTAATTGGTACCACAGAATATCTGACGCTATAAACGAGTGTCGTTATAACCGAGAAGTATAATGTTACGGTTAACAGTGAGAAATTAATTGGTACCAACAGAATATCTGACCTATAAACGAGTGTCGTTATAACCGAGAAGTATAATGTTACGGTTAACAGTGAGGAATTAATTGGTACCACAGAATATCTGACGCTATAAACGAGTGTCGTTATAACCGAGAAGTATAATGTTACGGTTAACAGTGAGGAATTAATTGGTACCACAGAATATCTGACGCTATAAACGAGTGTCGTTATAACCGAGAAGTATAATGTTACGGTTAACAGTGAGAAATTAATTGGTACCACAGAATATCTGACGCTATAAACGACTGTCGTTATAACCGAGAAGCATAATGTTACGGTTAACAGTGAGAAATTAATTGGTACCACAGAATATCTGACGCTATAAACGAGTGTCGTTATAACCGAGAAGCATAATGTTTACGGTTAACAGTGAGAAATTAATTGGTACCACAGAATATCTGACGCTATAAACGAGTGTCGTTATAACCGAGAAGTATAATGTTACGGTTAACAGTGAGAAATTATTGGTACCACAGAATATCTGACGCTATAAACGAGTGTCGTTATAACCAGAAGCATAATTTTACGGTTAACAGTGAGAAATTAATTGGTACCACAGAATATCTGACGCTATAAACGAGTGTCGTTATAACCGAGAAGTATAATGTTACGGTTAACAGTGAGGAATTATTGGTACCACAGAATATCTGACGTTAAGACGAGGTTCGCTTAACCGATAGTCGTTATAACAGTTCGACGTAACTATCATCCCACACAGCTCATTCGTCCCACAATACTCCTTTCTGCCTACCTGATGACATATCAAAACATGACGCCGGAGTCACGATGATGATAAGTGTTCGTATGGTTGGCACATACAGCAGCGACTGCGACACTAACGAGCACTAACCGGCTGCCATTTGTAACGGAGCCACGCTGTAGTCTGCAGCGCAGAAACTGAAGTACACATGTGTGAAAATGTGACGCCATGACGTCACTCGAACGCAATCCGCAAAATCACCAAACAAGTTCGCGCGAAATGCCGTAGTTTCAAAACACGGCACACTGCGATGCGCTGGCGAACTGTCGACAGACTTGTAGGCTGCCATCTACAAGATCGGCGTTGCTTTAAATGCGTATTGAATTCATAACAGTATAAATTGTTGATTGGTTATCAAGAAAACAGAAGGCCCATGTTCTTCAAGGTAGGAATGTCCCCGCAGGCTTCAGTGTTCACACCAATAACCCTTACATGCAGGATCCCTGTATATCTGACAACTTCAGTTGATACATGTCATTACAGCTTACAAAAACGACGATACTACTGCAATGGACTGAGAACATACACTACCATAAATAACAAGAGAGACAGAGTAAACATAAACGTAACGTTGAGGCGCGTTCGCGTAACCACTGTTGCCATGCAAAAGCAACAAGTATTAGATACTCTGAGTGTGTATTTGTAGCCTTAGTTATCCAGCATGCAAAGCGCATGCGCCGTATTATATTGTCATCTATAGCTTGGCCGGCTCTACCATATTTTTCCTCATTATCTCATAAACAGCACGATTTTCGGAAAAAAGTTATTGAACATAAAATGTGTGTTTTGATTTTCTCTACAACTTTCGTCTAAAACATTTCTTATTCTAAGAAGAATTCAGAGAGATATTATCATAAATGTGCCTAAGTCTTCATGTAAAGTACCCGTTCTTCTTGTCAGATTTTAACGAAACTTGAATTTTCTCAATAGAGTTTTGAAAAATACTCAAATATCAAATTTCATGAAAATTCCCTCCAGCGGGAGCCGAGTTCTATGCGGACGTACGGACATGACGAAGCTAATAGTCGCTTTTCGCAATTTTGCGAAGGCGCCTAAAAACCAACCCCTATTAGTCACCAATAGGTAGGTTTGTCTAAAAGCAACTGCACAGGACGTTGTATCTCCAGAACACGAAAACAAAACTGTAATACAAAGATGGCCAGTGAATCCAAACATGTCGTTAAATTCATTTCACAAAGACAGTAATCGATTAAAACTGCCTTCACGGAGACATTACGAGCGGATTAAATTCTGGGAGTGTCAGATGCCATTCAGTGTATTAACTTGTGTCTTCACGTCGGATATCTATCTATCTATCTATCTAGCTAGCTAGCTAGCTAACTAACTAACTAACTAACTAACTAACTAACTAACTAACTAACTCCATGGAGCAGAGTCCTTCTTGAGAAGCTAGCAGGTCCTCATCTAGTCAACAAATTCCCCGCATTTTATGGAACACGAAGGTTCATTACCGCATTCACAAGAGCCCGCCACCTGTCAAGCCAGGTCAATCCAGTCACCATGTCCCATCCTATTTCTTTAACATCCATTTCAATATTATCCCATCTACGCCAAGGTCTGCCAAGTAGTCTCTTTCCCTCAAGTTTCCCCACAAAACCTGTATGCAAACCTCCTCTACTATACACGTGCTACATGCCCCGTCTATCTCATTCTTCTCGGAGGAGTACAGATCATAAAGCTCTTTATTACGCACTCTTCCAGTCCCGCGTTACCTCGTTCCTCTTAGGCCAAAATATATCTTCCTCAGGCATAGAAAACAATACGTTCATGTTTCCTGTACGGGTATAAAACTTGGTCTGAAAGTTAAGTGAGAAATATAGACAGAGGGTATAAATTTTAAAACTTTCGCGGCGACATGATTCAATATAGTCTTCTCGGGCGCACAGCCGCGTCAATTCGTTTGAATACAACGTTTCGGAGACTAGCTCCGTCCCCATCCTCAGGCAAAACTGATTTCAGTTTTGCCTGAGGATGGGGACGGAGCTAGTCCCCGAAACGTTGTATTCAAACGAATTGACGCGGCTGTGCGCCCGAGAAGACTATATTGAATAGACAGAGGGTGTCAGAGAACAGGATGCTGAAAAAAGGCGTGCTGCAAAAGGTGGCCGGAGGCTGAGACAAGTGCAGAGAGAGGGATTTCAGAACTTACACTCTTCAACTGTTGTCGGGACGGTCAACTTACTGTGGGGAACCGGAAGTGTAGTGTACAAAGGAGAAATGAGACATGTATACAATATTTTGTTTGTGAAACCTGAAGTTGAGCACGTACACGCAGCTCAGACGACAAGTTGGCAGTGTGCAATGGTTCATACGACTAAGAACAGCGTCTTCCCAAGACGGCCAACAACTTGCGAATTTAGTACGTGACGGGGAATCCCTGTCGTAAGCAGCGGAACGCCTGTCAGCCTGGCAAGCACAACTCTGACGCCTGCACTCAGCGCGCTGTGTTCCGGTTTCGCTGGACGGCTGTTCAAGGTGCCATCCGTAACAGCAATCGTGACAGTGACGAGGTGCCGGCCAGTCGGCCGACACTTCACGTCGTGCCAGTCAGGTCTAGCGGTTCACCTGGCCACCGTCACGATGCCGCCAGTCAGTCCGCAAAACAAAAACACTATCAAATGCCTTAAACGGAACTTTGCACTTACTGTCACCTTGGGGAGACGCACCTGGAACCAGCGCTGTTACGCACTCGCATTACTGTTACTGTTATTATTATTATTATTATTATTATTATTATTAGTAGTAGTAGTAGTAGTAGTAGTAGTAGTAGTAGTAGTAGTGGGTATAGCAACTCGCCACAGGCTGGACGGTCCGGGGATCGAATCCCAGTGGGGGTGAAATTTTTCGCAGCCGTCCAGACCGGTCCTGGGGCTCACCCAGCCTCCTATACAATGGGTACTGGGTCTCTTTCCCGGGGGTAAAGCGGCCGGGGCGTGGAGTTGACCACCCACCCTTATCTAGTGCTAGGGTTAAAGAAAGAGTACAGCTATACCTCTACTCCCCCTCTGGGCCTTCATGGCCCGTTCTAGGGAGACCTTTACCTTCATTATTATTATTATTTGCTCACCCCAGGCTCCTACCCAATGCGTACCGCGGTCTCTTCCCTTAGGGGTAAAGCGGCCGGGGCGTGAAGCTGACCACTCACCATCCAGTGGGGAAATACATCTCCACTCCCCACATGTTGCCTTCACGGCGTGGACAGGGACATCTTTTATTATTATTATTATTATTATTATTATTATTATTATTATTACAACCATCATCACGTGATTATCACCGCTAATGCTTAACTCTCGTCCCAACTTCCATTTTCATAGGCAGAAGTTACTTCCACCTGAAATGACAAGACATATCTTACAGTTACAACTTCCTGCAATGATCGCTCCCCGCATCTGTACAAACGATCAGCCTGCATATCAAGGCGTCAGATGCCAAACCGACCGATGACGCAGTCCTTTCCGAGATCGTATCTTCGACTAGTTTCCGCATGTAACGTGCTTCAATCGTTACGCCTGGGCGCTTACGTGTCCTCCCAACTTCGTTTGGGCAGTTGCGTGCGACAGTATAAGATTCGAAGACGTAAATTTTAACATTTCGAATTCAACCCATAAAATTGCTGAGTTAATTTTTCCACGATACCTGTCTGCATATGGCTGACCTTTGCACCGCTGGACCACCCCACAGTAACGTCGTCATGCTCACACCGGGACCGCGCGGTGACCAGTCAGTTGCCCTTCCCGCTAACGCGATTCCCTCTACATCCCCGACCGGCAGACTTTCTGAAACTCAACAACTTGCTGTGAATACAGAACACTTCTTCCAGCCAAGCCATGACTTACTTGGTGGGTCCCATCCTTACGTAACAACTGAGCTGCACTGTCACAAGTCAGACACGCCACACACTAAGTGTCTTCTGCCGCGAACGCCACGCTACCTAGCGGCCACAATGCGCGGCACAGCAACACAGGCTCAAACACTAGAAGTTTCCGGTTAGTATTTCGGCCGTTCCGTAAGCATGCCCAACATTTATGCTCACCCTGTATACAGTAGTGACGTATTACACTCACACTGCGTACAATGCATTCTAGTATGTTGCCGATAACCGCAAAAATTTCCGGTTACATGTCACCATACCTTACAGGCCTACTCTTGAGCGAAGACCTACGCGTAAATTGGTGGATAATAATGAACTG
This sequence comes from Reticulitermes speratus, assembly GCA_021186555.1. Lineage (NCBI taxonomy): Eukaryota > Metazoa > Arthropoda > Insecta > Blattodea > Rhinotermitidae > Reticulitermes > Reticulitermes speratus. The sequence continues at coordinate 55,741,478 of JAJKFL010000003.1, forward strand.
GATCTTCAAGAAATATTATGGGGGGGTTGGGGGGGGGTAGACTGAATTGATCAGATTGAGGATGGGGAAAGTCTCCAGCACTGACAAAGGCACTCTTCTCCACACCTGCGCTACAATCCAACCAGCCTAATAGCCAATGGTTAAAGGAGGCTTTTTCCTCCGATAAAAAGAGCCGCGGTGTGAAGATTACCACTGAACACCACTTACTGGCACGCTAATGCATGGAGCACAATCTTATGTCTGTTGTTTTGTATGGGTGTGAAACTTGGTCTGTCACACTAAGGGAGGAACATAGGCTGAGGTGTTCGAGAATAGGGTGCTGAGGAGGATATTTGGGCTAAGAGGGACGAGGGAACAGGGGAGTGGAGAAGACTACATAACGAGGAACTTAATGATCTGTACTTATCACCAAATATTATTCGGGTGATCAAATCAAGAAGAATGAGGTGGGCGGGGCATGTAGCACGTATGGGTGAGGGGAGAGGTGCATACAGATTTTGGTGGGGAGACCTGAGGGAAGGAGACCACTTGGAAGACCCAGGCGTAGATGGGAGGATAATATTAAAATGGATCTTCAAGAAGTGGTATGGGGGGCATGGAGTGGATTGATATGGCTCAGGATAGGGACAGGAGGCGGGCTGTTGTGAATGCGGTAATGAACCTTCGGGTTCCATAAAATGCGGGGAATTTGTTGTCTAGCTGAGGACCTGTTAGCTTCTCAGGAAGGATTCTGCTCCATGGAGTTAGTTGGAGTTAATGCATGGAGCTATACCTCCAGTTTCTCATGTCTTCATGGAGTTGAGCGCCATTAAGAACACGCACAAGTTTATCTTGAACCTAACAAACTACACGGCGTCATATACCACAAGACTGTAACGTAAGCTATTTACAGTTCCTTTTAAACGTCTCGACGACTGCCACAGCCGAAAACCCAGACAACTTCATACAACCACGCGTTCCCTTCCACACTCCAAACAAGGTGTTTACACTGTGCGCCGACGTTTATACAGCACTTTACAACATAAACTAAAATTGTTTAGTCATTTTAGCATGCGACTTTCATAAATTTATGTAAACACTACATATGCCTAGAAGATTATACCTGAACTCGGACATACATTAACATTCCCAGAATATCGTCTTATAGACAGTAAAGCCATTTCAACAATTTTTCAGAAACAAATCACCAAAACCGTACAAGCATTCCGAATCATACACTGAACAAATAATCAGATACTATGTCGCCTGTAACATGCAGAAGGTCGCTGTAAATGTTGTCAATAAAGCCGACAAATAATAAGCAAGCTGCCTGCGCGCCAAACTCTTTGGCGCCAGCGTTACGCCACAGCGGCATGATCATGTAGCACAAAGGATGTAGTACTTGGCACCTACGTAAATAAACCGATATTAAGCGTGCTGGTACAATAATGCAAGGCAGGCAAACAATCTGAAAATGTACGCGTTGGGTAATTTACTCCCGCGCGTTCGCTCATTTCTGTTTCTCTATCTCTACGAAAAGCGGCCGCTAGACGGTCAATGTTAGTGCCTTCAATTAATATCGTGCAATGCCTCTCTCCTAGACGTCTACTAGACTACTGTGTTTAAACATGTTGAGTGATACTGATGTTGCTTGTGTGGCCACTGCTTTAGCTGTGCTTAAACATGTTGAGTGATACTGATGTTGCTTGTGTGGCCACTGCTTTAGCTGTGTTTAAACATGTAGAGTTATACTGAGTTGCTTGTGTGGCCACTGCTTTAGCTGTGTTAAACATGTTGAGTGATACTGATGGTGCTTGTGTGGCCACTGCTTTAGCTGTGCTTTAAACATGTTGAGTGATACTGATGGTGCTTGTGTGGCCACTGCTTTAGCTGTGCTTAAACATGTTGAGTGATACTGATGTTGCTTGTGTGGCCACTGCTTTAGCTGTGCTTAAACATGTTAGTGATACTGATGTTGCTTGTGTGGCCATTGCTTTAGCTGTGTTTAAACATGTGAGTGATACTGATGTTGCTTGTGTGGCCACTGCTTTAGCTGTGTTTAAACATGTTGAGTGATACTGATGGTTGCTTGTGTGGCCACTGCTTTAGCTGTGCTTAAACATGTTGAGTGATACTGATGGTGCTTGTGGCCACTGCTTTAGCTGTGCTTAAACATGTTGAGTGATACTGATGTTGCTTGTGTGGCCACTGCTTTAGCTGTGCTTAAACATGTTGAGTGATACTGATGGTGCTTGTGTGGCCACTGCTTTAGCTGTGCTTAAACATGTTGAGTGATACTGATGTTGCTTGTGTGGCCACTGCTTTAGCTGTGCTTAAACATGTTGAGTGATACTGATGTTGCTTGTGTGGCCACTGCTTTAGCTGTGCTTAAACATGTTGAGTGATACTGATGTTGCTTGTGTGGCCACTGCTTTAGCTGTGCTTAAACATGTACAGTGATACTGATGTTGCTTGTGTGGCCACTGCTTTAGCTGTGCTTAAACATGTATGAGTGATACTGATGTTGCTTGTGTGGCCACTGCTTTAGCTGTGCTTAAACATGTACAGTGATACTGATGTTGCTTGTATGGCCACTGCTTTAGCTTTTGTTAAACATGTACAGTGATACTGATGTTGCTTGTATGGCCATGCTTTAGCTGTGTTTAAACATGTACAGTGATACTGATGTTGCTTGTGTGGCCACTGCTTTAGCTGTGTTTAAACATGTACAGTGATACTGATGTTGCTTGTGTGGCCATTGCTTTAGCTGTGCTTAAACATGTAAAGTGATACTGATGTTGCTTGTGTGGCCATTGCTTTAGCTGTGTTTAAACATGTACAGTGATACTGATGTTGCTTGTGTGGCCACTGCTTTAGCTGTGTTTAAACATGTACAGTGATACTGATGTTGCTTGTGTGGCCATTGCTTTAGCTGTGCTTAAACATGTACAGTGATACTGATGTTGCTTGTGTGGCCATTGCTTTAGCTGTGTTTAAACATGTACAGTGATACTGATGTTGCTTGTGTGGCCATTGCTTTAGCTGTGTTTAAACATGTACAGTGATACTGATGTTGCTTGTGTGGCCATTGCTTTAGCTGTGTTTAAACATGTAAAGTGATACTGATGTTGCTTGTGTGGCCATTGCTTTAGCTGTGTTTAAACATTACAGTGATACTGATGTTGCTTGTGTGGCCATTGCTTTAGCTGTGTTTAAACATGTAAAGTGATACTGATGTTGCTTGTGTGGCCACTGCTTTAGCTGTGTTTAAACATGTACAGTGATACTGATGTTGCTTGTGTGGCCATTGCTTTAGCTGTGTTTAAACATGTACAGTGATACTGATGTTGCTTGTGTGGCCATGCTTTAGCTGTGTTTAAACATGTAAGTGATACTGATGTTGCTTGTGTGGCCATGCTTTAGCTGTGTTTAAACATGTAAAGTGATACTGATGTTGATTGTGTGGCCATGCTTTAGCTGTGTTTAAACATGTACAGTGATACTGATGTTGCTTGTGTGGCCACTGCTTTAGCTGTGTTTAAACATGTACAGTGATACTGATGTTGCTTGTGTGGCCATGCTTTAGCTGTGTTTAAACATGTACAGTGATACTGATGTTGCTTGTGTGGCCACTGCTTTAGCTGTGTTTAAACATGTGAGTGATACTGATGTGCTTGTAGTGGCCACTTGCTTTAGCTGTGTTTAAACATGTATGATGATACTGATGTTGCTTGTGTGGCCACTGCTTTAGCTGTGTTTAAACATGTCCAGTGATACTGATGCTGCTTGTATGGCCACTGCTTTAGCTGTGTTTAAACATGTTGAGTGATACTGATGTGCTTGTGTGGCCATTGCTTTAGCTGTGTTTAAACATGTACAGTGATACTGATGTTGCTTGTGTGGCCACTGCTTTAGCTGTGTTTAAACATGTACAGTGATACTGATGTTGCTTGTGTGGCCACTGCTTTAGCTGTGTTTAAACATGTTGAGTGATACTGATGTTGCTTGTGTGGCCACTGCTTTAGCTGTGCTTAAACATGTTAGTGATACTGATGTTGCTTGTGTGGCCACTGCTTTAGCTGTGTTTAAACATGCTATATTACCACATATCACATCCGTGCACACTGACGGACGGACGCGAAAGTGTCTCTAAGGTACAGTTTCCCACGGCTGTGACCACGACGGGTCTTCTGGCATGTGACGCCGTGTACTTTGATATGTACTGACGTTTCAGAGGAACCTGCTGGCTCCATCATCTACATTTCACAAACAAATTCATGACGTCAGTTTGATCTGCCACATATGCTCGTCATGTCATGTCATGTATCTGGTACTAGCATCAAGAATATAGCCTTGAGATGGATACAGCAGCTCATTCGACACGTATGTAACTTTCTACCACGCTACACGGCGTCACATCCCAGTCATCCGAGTGAAAACCTCAAATCCTACAATACTTACCAAAGAACGTAAACTGAGGATAAACTTGTCCACGTGCAAGCCAAAAAGGAATGTCGGGGGAGTGGACTTAACCTCCACTCATTCGTAGTTTCTGCACTAAATGGAGCTGAGAGTCAGCTTCGCGTTCAGGCTGCTTTACTCCAGCGGGAAGATCCGCCGGTACCGACTGAACAGGAGGCCTGGTGGCCCACAGAGCCGGTCTCGACGGTTTGGAGAGGAGCAGGATGATTCTCCCCTGTCTGTGATCGAACCACGATCCATGACGTCCAAGCCCGTAGCCTGTGATCGAACCACGATCCATGACGTCCAAGCCCGTAGCCTGTGATCGAACCACGACCCATGACGTCCAAACCCGTAGCCTGTGATCGAACCACGATCCATGACGTCCAAGCCCGTAGCCTGTGATCGAACCACGACCCATGACGTCCAAGCCCGTAGCCTGTGATCGAACCACGACCCATGACGTCCAAACCCGTAGCCTGTGATCGAACCACGACCCATGACGTCCAAACCCGTAGCCTGTGATCGAACCACGACCCATGACGTCCAAACCCGTAGCCTGTGATCGAACCACGATCCATGACGTCCAAGCCCGTAGCCTGTGATCGAACCACGACCCATGACGTCCAAACCCGTAGCCTGTGATCGAACCACGACCCATGACGTCCAAACCCGTAGCCTGTGATCGAACCACGATCCATGACGTCCAAGCCCGTAGCCTGTGATCGAACCACGACCCATGACGTCCAAACCCGTAGCCTGTGATCGAACCACGACCCATGACGTCCCAAACCCGTAGCCTGTGATCGAACCACGATCCATGACGTCCAAACCCGTAGCCTGTGATCGAACCACGACCCATGACGTCCAAGCCCGTAGCCTGTGATCGAACCACGACCCATGACGTCCAAACCCGTAGCCTGTGATCGAACCACGACCCATGACGTCCAAGCCCGTAGCCTGTGATCGAACCACGACCCATGACGTCCAAACCCGTAGCCCGGTCATCACAACGGCTACGCCATCGATTTTAAAAAGCAGACAATACAAAATTTCGGCTGGAAACCGCAAAGTAAAAGACAAATTTTTAAGACCCAAGTATAGGTAGGAGAATGATATTAGAATGAATGTTACATGTTGGGGGCGGGTGAGCTGAATTAAATGGGGGGCGGGTGAGCTGAATTAAATGGGGGGCGGTGAGCTGAATTAAATTACTCTGGCCCAGGAAACTGGGCAAATCCGGGACGAATATTTACCTTTATCTATAAAGGAATACTGCTGGAAGGCTGTGGACTGTCTGTCTGTGTCTGTGTCTTTAGGACAGGGACCAAGACGGTACAGAACATTCGAGTTCCACAAAATGCCGGGGACTCTGTAGACTAGCTGGGCTACTGTTAGCGTCCCAGCGTCATGAAACATGTTACGGATCCCGGAGCTTATACTAATTTGTATAGGAAAGCCACATAATACGTCAGCGCATGTCGCCTCTCTCCGTCTCAGACGCGCGGTTTATAAATAACTTGGTGTGTGTGTGTGTGTATGGCAGGCGCCAGTTGGGATGATAGTTTAGACTAGAGACTGGCTGGGCGGCCTTGCATGGACAGGCTGCCAGCAGCACCAGGCAACTTCACCAGCCAACATACTCCACTCCACACACCCCTGCACACGCATACCTGCTTTGGGGCTCGCTGTGCTAACGGGAGCCAGGGTAGCTCATCTGCTGTCGGGACTGGGGCACTGGCTGGACAGTCCTGGGGGCACACGGACTGTTGCCCCTTTTCCACAACCTCCATACCCACTCAGGGCCGGTATAGCGACTCGCTACGAGCTAGACTGTCCGGGGATCGAATCCCGGTGGTGGCGAGATTTTCAGCACCCGTCCAGACCGGCCCTGGGACCTACCCAGCTTCCTGTACAATGGTACCGGTTCATTCCCGGGGGTAAAGCGGTCGGGGCTTGACGTTGACCACCTACCACCATCTAGCGCCGAGGTTAAATAAACAGTACAGCTATACCTCTACTCCCCCTCGGCCTGTTCTAGGGTAAACTTCACCTTTACCTTACCATACCCACTCTGGGCCCGATTCAGCGTCGTGTCCAATTAGTAACCGACCACGGGCCTCTTTCTGCACGGGTGAAGCGGACGGGACGTGAGCCCGACCGCTCCATCAGACGTCAATGTGAAGAAAGCGCGGAGCTGTACCTTTTCGACTGGGCTACAGACTGGACGGTCCGGGGCTTGTATCCCGGCAGGGACAAAGGACTTTTCTCTTCCGCAAAACCGTGCACACCGGCTCTGGGGCCCACCAAGCCTCCTATTCTCAGGGTTACGGGGGTTTTTCCCGGAGGTAAACTGGCCGGGGCGTGAAGTTGACCACTAACCTCCATCTAGTGCCGAGTTTAAAGAATCAGTTCAGCTAAACCTCCACTCCCCCTATATGTCTTCATGGCGTGGACAGCGACACCTCTACCTGCTTCACCTTGTACGTCTTAACAGTGTGCGTAACTGGACACAGGGATGGCTGATGGCTGGCCGTTGACACTGTGCGCCTTGCGCCGTATTTCAACATGCTTACTGATGCATTCAATAAACATTCCGTCGTAAGACACTAACGTGACGTCAACTTAACACAGCTGCGCTTGACCGCATGCCTGCAAACCACGTACACTTACCAGTACTACTATGATCACCCGGGGTCGGGATAGCTCAGTCGGTATAGCGACTCGCTACGAGCTGGACGGTCCGGGGATCGAATCCCGGTGGGGGCGAGATTTTTCGCAGCCGTCCAGACCGGCCCTGGGGCCCATCCAGCCTCCTATACAATGGGTACCGGGTCTCTTTCCCGGGGGTAAAGCGGCCGGGGTGTGGAGTTGACCACCCACCCTCATCTAGCGTCGAGGTTAAAGAAAGAGTAGAGCTATATCTCTACTCCCCCTCTGCGCCTTCGTGGCCTGTTCTAGGGTGAACTTTACCTTTACCGTTTTACTGTGATCACCCACCACTAATCCGTGGAGCGTAGAGATTATCTCCACTCATTCTTAACCTAGTCACTAGATAGATCGAGGTAGTGGTCAGTTTCACGACCCGGCCGCTTTACCTCCGCGGGAGGACCTCAGGTACCGACTAAACAGCTTGGGTTGACCCCAGCAACCAGTGCGGACGGCGTGCAAAACGGAAATCGCAGTCCCTGCAGGGAGTCGCACCTCAACTGTTTGACTCTACCTTATGTACTACGCGGACCGAGCTACAGTCTAAAGCAGCGGCTGTGTGTTCAGCTGTTCGAGCCATATTGGCAGCTGTCGGCGTGGTATTCCCCACAGTTTCGTATTCACACTACCTGTGATTCCACAACACACGGTCAAACTTTCACTGTGTTGTTCACATCCACTGAGCTATAAAACGGTAAGCACCAGCACAGCTCGACTCTCAGACGACCGTTCATACAGCATTAGTTCCGTAACTTTCCTCATACGCATAATTTATTGGGCTGTGGAAGTTTTTAACATCTTGGTTCGAATTCGATTTGTGTAATTTTTTATCTATTTTTACAAATAAACGTCCAGACTCAAAATGCGTGTCATTACTGAAATTTGAGACGTCACATACTGGCTTCGTCTAAGTAAGAGGTAAAGGCGAACGTCTCTGCATTCCGTGAAGGCATATGGGGGGAGTAGAGATATGTCTCCACTCATTGTTAGCCTAGGTAGTAGATGGAGGTGGCCTCACTCGCCGGCCGCCTTACCCCCGCTACCCACTGAGTAGAAATGTGAGCACTAAAGCCGTGCTGAAAGCTTTGGAGAAGAGAATAGAATAGCGTAATTCCTCTGCTGGGAATCGAACCACCAGCCTGTGGACCAGTGCGTACAGTCGCTGCACTGTCCCGGCTCGCTCGTATAGCCGAAGTAGGACTTTTCAGAAAAGGTAGTAACATCGTCAGGCGAACGTATCGGTACGTGCTGAGACTGGGGCTGGTTCTTGTGTACGTGTGGGTTTGAAGCGGTTGCTTCACAGGGATTTTCAGATTGAGAACCAATTTAATCCACTAACGCCCAGTGGTTACTATATGTACCGCCATGTTTAACATTCAGCAATTCTAAGTTCTGCCCACACAGCGTATTTATGTGTTTTGTGTGGATCTCAGAACAAACAGCGATTATTTCACTGTACAGCATTAACTGACTGGTTTGTATAACTGAGACGGAGTGTGTTTACTGCGCGGTACGGACTGTATTTATGTGTTTTGTGTGGATCTCAGAACAAACAGCGATTATTTCACTGTACAGCATTAACTGACTGGTTTGTATAACTGAGACGGAGTGTGTTTACTGCGCGGTACGGACTGTATTTATGTGTTTTGTGTGGATCTCAGAACAAACAGCGATTATTTCACTGTACAACATTAACTGACTGGTTTGTATAACTGAGACGGAGTGTGTTTACTGCGCGGTACGGACTGTATTATGTGTTTTGTGTGATACAGAACAAACAGCGATTAATTCATGTACAACATTAACTGACTGTTTGTATAACTTCAACGATGTGTTTACAGCGCGGTACGACTGTATTTATGTTTGTGTGGATCTCAGAACAAACACCATTATTCACTGTACAACATTAACGACTGGTTGTATAACTCAACGGAGTGTATTTACTGCCGTACGGACTGTATTATGGTTTTGTGTGGATATCAGAACAAACAGCCATTATTTCACTGTACAACATTAACTGACTGGTTTGTATAACTGAGACGGAGTTGTTTACTGCGCGGTACGACTGGGTCTTTATACGTAAGTAGGTTAATGGAACTTAAAGTGTTACTTTACATTCAGCGTGTCTGCAGTGTGTACAGAACGTCACCATATAATGTACAGCATCAATGTGTCAACACGCAAGCTCAATTACTACTCGGTCTGTATGGACCTTTTAGGGCGACTGAATGCACTTCCTCCCCCGAAAACATTCGCGCATTAACCACTTTAATGGAGGCAGCACGTTTCCTGCGAGGTACGAACCGTCTGCCTGAAAGGCCGTGTCGTTTATATTTATCAGCATTAATCAATGCACTTGGCTTTAAAAAAAACGCAAAGCAATCCCACTACACGTTGTTTTCATACAGAAAAGGGTCAACCACGTGAACAAAACACAGATGACAACTGTTGTCGTTAACACAATGCTGTGACCAGAGTACAACGCAGACAGCCAACTCGCCCTCTCTCTTTACCCCGGCTATTTGGCACCTACAAATGGCGCCATGTTTCCTCGAAGTTAACAAAACATACGGAAGACCCTGAGCGGCTGCACAGAGACGCGTGAACCGCGCTGTTCGTCACACTGCGGCGACACTTCGTGGCGCCAGGACGGTTATGCAACTGTAAGCCTGCGATGAGCAGTTGACACAGCGCGGTACTTTACAGCACTTAGCTAAGTACGTACTGCTCAGTGCAGCACAGTCCTCATACAGCAGTCCACAATGGCTCAGGTACCAAAACGGCCCCCGCCTTTAACGAAATTCGAACATTCATTACCGTGTTCACAAAACCTCATCACAGGTCCCTATCCAGTCCACACGCTCTCCTGTCCTTCTTCCAGATCAATTTTAATATTATCCTCCCATCTACGCTTAGGTTTTCCAAGAGGTCTCCTTCCCTCAGGTCTCCCCACCAAACCCAGTATGCACCTCTCCTGTTCCCCATACGTGCTACATGCCCCGCCCACCTCATTCTTCTTGATTTGATCACCCGAATAATATTTGGTGATCAGTACAGACCATTAAGTTCCTCGTTATGTAGTCTTCTCCACTCCCCCGTTACCTCGTCCCTCTTAGGCCCAAATATCCCCCTCAGCACCCTATTCTCGAACACCCTCAGCCTATGTTCCTTAAAGTCTTGCTGAGTGCAACTGTAATCCGCTATCGCCACTCCCAGACAGTTCACCTTTCTCACATTTTCGTCGAAGGATTTCACGTGTTGCCATTGCTGCGTCCACGTGGGATACACGAAGAAACATACAAAATTACTGTCACTAGTTGTTCAACACACGTGCCAATAGAGGGGGCTCACCCAGATACAGACAGATGTGAACGGAACACACTGCCAAGTGACTTCATACTGCGGACATTTTAACAATTTTAGGCACTGCTGAAGGACAATAAACTGAGCCATAAATATCACATCAGTTCCAGAAATAAGGGCGCGCGCGCGCACACACACAACACAGCACAATAAATTACCGTTACATTATTAAACACATCGGTGTGCCCATCAATTTTGTAAAATGTACTATAATTCTTGAAAAATACATTACATAGAGACGCCAACAACAAAAATAAATTATTACATCAAGCAACTGATGCGCGGCACGCGGTGACGCAGTTGGTTGAAGCACTGCGCTACAAGCCGGAAGGTCGCTGGTTCGATTCCCGATCGCGTCATTGGTTCAGTGATATAATCCTTCCGGTCGCACTATGGCCCTGGGGTCGACTCAGCTTCTAACAGTAATGAGTACCAGGAATATTTCCTGGGGTAAAGGCGGCCGGTGCGTAGGGCTGACCTTACCAACTTCATGTGCCGATTGTCTATAAATCTGAAAGCCTCAAACTCCCAGAACCCTAAGGGCCTGTCCAGGCTTGTAATGGGTTGCTTTACCTTACCAACTGATGCATTGAATAAGACAATATATTCATGAACTATTATAAAACCCCTACATGTTTCGGCACCGAGGTGGCATCATCAGGGAGCCGTTCATTGGATCTACATTCCTTTATACTGAACGGCCCCCTGATGATGGCACCCCGGTGCCGAAACATGTAGGGTCTTTTTATAATAGCTCATGAATATATTTTGTTCAGTACCTCGGATGATGTAACAATTGTAAGCAAATGCACGGTATGAATGACATAAACTGAACAAAAACAAAGTGAGATGGATTGGACTCAAAATATGCGTAGTCTTCGTTGGGGGAAAAACTAAGTAACTACATTTAAATTCCTGCAGTAAGTAACTACATTTAAATTCCTGCAGTAAGTAACTACATTTAAATTCCTGCAGTAAGTAACATTTAAATTCCTGCAGTAAGTAACGACATTTAAATTCCTGCAGTAAGTAACTACATTTAAATTCCTGCAGTAAGTAACGACATTTAAATTCCTGCAGTAAGTAATCAATTTAAATTCCTGCAGTAAGTAACGACATTTAAATTCCTGCAGTAAGTAACGACATTTAAATTCCTGCAGTAAGTAACGACATTTAAATTCCTGCAGTAAGTAACGACATTTAAATTCCTGCAGTAAGTAACGACATTTAAATTCCTGCAGTAAGTAACGACATTTAAATTCCTGCAGTAAGTAACGACATTTAAATTCCTGCAGTAAGTAACGACATTTAAATTCATGTAGTAAGTAACGACATTTAAATTCCTGTTAACTTTTTACAACACTGTAGTTACAGGACCACTGTGCACTTCGGCCGCAGGGTGTCTGTAAGCTCCGTATGATGGTCAAAGAAAGAGGGCTGTTTCTGACGTCAATATCACAGACGTTGTACGTTCTGCCCACACTGTATTTATGTGCATTGTATTTATATTACAACATACAGCGACGTTTGCCTTATATAACATAAATTAATTTGTTTTTATAACTGAGACGGAGTGTTTACTGCGCGGTACGGACTGTATTTATGTGTTTTTGTGTGGATCTCAGAACAAACAGCGATTATTTCACTGTACAACATTAACTGACTGGTTTGTGTAACTGAGACGGAGTGTGTTTACTGCGCGGTACGGACTGTATTTATGTGTTTTGTGTGGATCTCAGAACAAACAGCGATTATTTCACTGTACAGCATTAACTGACTGGTTTGTATAACTGAGACGGAGTGTGTTTACTGCGCGGTACGGACTGTATTTATGTGTTTTGTGTGGGATCTCAGAACAAACAGCGATTATTTCACTGTACAACATTAACTGACTGGTTTGTATAACTGAGACGGAGTGTGTTTACTGCGCGGTACGGACTGTATTTATGTGTTTGTGTGGATCTCAGAACAAACAGCGATTATTTCAACTGTAAATTAACTGACTGTTTGTATAACTGAGACGGAGTGTGTTTACTGCGCGGTACGGACTGTATTTATGTGTTTTGTGTGGATCTCAGAACAAACAGCGATTATTTCACTGTACAACATTAACTGACTGGTTTGTATAACTGAGACGGAGTGTGTTTACTGCGCGGTACGGACTGTAATGTGTTTTGTGTGGATCTCAGAACAAACAGCGATTATTTCACTGTACAACATTAACTGACTGGTTTGTATAACTGAGACGGAGTGTGTTTACTGCGCGGTACGACTGTGTCTTTAAATGAAACAGTTTACGCCTCGTCTGTACAGGCTTAACAGGTAGGCCTGTTCACAGAGTACGATTCAGTTCTCAGCAGCAGGAAGGCCCTACAGACAGCCGCAGCCAGTAGCAATGTCCGATGAATGACATACAGCAGACATCTTTGAATGATTCTTTTACAGGTGAAATCGCTGGCACGCGCTCAGGCTCCCGTGGCGTCAGACGCTGCAGCAACAAGCACGCCGCTAGGCTGCGAGTACATCCGAGCAGAAAAAGGTCCTGGCATAAGCAGCCAACAGCAATGTCTCCCGATGAATGGCATCTTGGACAGTGCCTTTCACACGGAGTTACGCGGGCGGTCACCTGGTGGTACGTGGAGAAATTTAGGAATATACTTTTTTCAATAATTAAAATTTAGAAACGTTAATCGCAGCATTAAAATCGTTTTAAATGTGTTGACAATGTAGAGACATCATCTATAACGTGCATACACACTATTTCATTGTTCGAATATAATTACATTTGTCGTAATAAAATAAATGTCGTTTAATCGTCTTAAATTAGACAAGTAGCAACTGCCAAAGTTCGGCCGTGCCATGGCTCAAGCGGTTAGTCGTCGGCCTCTCACCGCGGAGGCCCGAGTTCGATCCCGGGGTCAGCCCATGTGGGATTTGTGGTGGACAAAGTGGCACTGGGACAGGTTTTTCCCCCGTTACTTCGGTTTTCCCCTGTCAATTTCATTCCACCGGTGCTCCATCACTTGGAAGAATAAAAAATCTATACAATCGGCACATGAAGGTGGTAAGGTTGTCAGACCTACGCACCGGCCGTCTTTACCCCCCAGGAAATACTCCTGGTACTCATTTCTGTTAGAGGCTGAGTCAACCCCAGGGCCATAGTGAGACCGGAAGGATTATGTCAATGAAACCATCGGGAATCGAACCCGCGACCTTCCGGCTTGTAGCGCAGTGCCCCAACCAACTGCGCCACCGCGTGCCCCCGGCTCCAACGGAAGTTCAACAAAAATCGGGGAAATGTAAAACACGTAATGCTGTAGCAGGGGGCGTGCCACTCCCGCAGCACACAGCGCTGCGCCCAGAAGCACCCATCAGCAGCTCTCATTAGCGTCCACACTTCAGCGATCGCGGGCGTTCATTAACACGTCCCCCAGACACACGAACTCATACCAACATGTCTCACTCACATTTACTTTTAAACTCTTGCCCACACAAAAATCTTAAAACACTCCTACAGTTTTACACCCAAACATTACACAAAGCAAGCCGGGCCCAGTTACATTCTTCCAACACAGACGCTAAAAGCCTGTCAAACGAAGCGCTCATGGCGGATACAGGATACCTGTAGAATACGGAAACTGAATTTAAAATTACCGGTCATTTAGAAAGGGGGTCTGTCCATACAGTGACGAGGCTACGGGATAGATGACCGGAGATCTGAAGTTCGATTCCCGGAAGAGGCAAACGCCTTTCTGACAGCGTCCAAAGCTGTTGTAGGGCCTGTCCAGCCTCATATCCAATGGGTATTGGGGATCTTCCAACGGGGGTGGAATGTCCAGCGAGTACATGAGGATCTTCCACCGGGGGTGGAATGTCCAGGGAGTACATGGGGATCTTCCACCGGTGGTGGAATATCCAGGGAGTACAAGGGATCTTCCACCGGGGGTGGTATGTCCAGGGAGTACAGGGGATCTTCCACCGGGGGTACAGTAGCCAGGCACTGAATCTGATGACTCGCCTACATGCAGCACCAAGGTCAAGAATTCCTGGAGCTTTGCAGCAATTCCTCCATGCGTTGCTTCATGCAGCCGACGGTAACTGCACGCCATTCTGAGCCAGCGTGTGAAGCAGAATTCTTCATGTGAAGCTAACAGTCTCTCAACTAGTCAGGTACCCTAAGGCAGAGGTATTCAACCTTTTTTGTTCGCGTACCCCCACATATAATTTCTCTTCAACTTTGTACCCCAAAGTTGTTGGTGCACAATTCAAGTTATACACAGTCTATAATCTACATCTAAAATAAGTTAAATAAATTACATCCAAAATAATGTATTAAATAATAAGTTTTAAATGACAAAAGGAGAGTCAAGCTATTAAATAACAAATATATTATTGTCTATCGTATAAAAATTAATAAAGGAACAAAGGTATTTTAGCAAAGCAAAATTATATGCACTGTGTGGAATAAAATGAAACTAGCCGCCCAGATAAGAATCGCATAAAGGAGAGAGAGAGAGAGAGAGAGAAAATGGCGCTCCCAAATCGCATGTCCTTACGTCCGGTCTCTTGTGGCTAACCCTAAATCTGACCCTGATTATTCAGTGTTTATCATGAAATAATACATTTATTTTTTACATTTTACGTACCCCCTAAGATGTCTTCGCGTACCCTCGGGGTACGCGTACCCCAGGTTGAATACCACTGCCATAAGGGTCACTGCTGGGTTCCCAAGACCCCTATACTGCACCCCACCGTCAGCCAGATAATCCAGTCCACAACCTCACCCTACTTCTTTACCGCTCATCTGAATATCATCCTCACATCTACTTCTAGGTCTTCGGTGTTCTTCCCTTCTGGTTTTCCAACTAACAATTACAGAACACAACAGCAAACTGCATTACTTGCGACTGTGCACCGAGTAACTGAGGTTGGACAAACACTTCAGTTGATTTGAGAGCGTTTAAATACCTCCTGCTGCAACTGTGTGTTCCATTATTCTTCAACCCTGAAACAGGGAGTAGACTGTTCCTCCGAAACGTCGCTATCCAGCTACCGAACGATTCCATAACCCAAGACAACAAAAATGAGACCTGTGACTATCCGAGAGGTGAATGTTACGCCGTGTAGTCTGGTACAAGTGACGTTTCTGAGGATCATTCTGCCTCCCACGTCTTTACCCTGACGATGGAGGCAGGTTTCCTGCGAAACGCTGGCATCTACTACACGGAGAGCATTAATGCATCAGGCTAATACACCTTGTCTCTTTTGTACAATACAGGCAACATTCGTTTGTGCGAGTACTTCGGAACTACAGTGTAACTCGGTTATAACGTCATGAAAGGGACTGAATACTTTGTGTCGTTATAAACGAGTGTCGTTATAACCGAGGAGTATAATGTTATGGTTAACGGTGACGAATTAATTGGTAGCACAGAATATCTGACGTTATAGCCGGAGTGTCGCATAAACCGATGTCGTTATAACCGGGTTCGACTGTAATTATAAAACGTCGAAAGCCTGCCAGACCGCCGCTCCGTAACTACGACGCCAGCCGCAGACATGCAGCTTACGAGTCAGACGCTGTAGTATTTTAACGGTTATAAAAACTACCGCCGTAGGGGAAGACACAGGGGTTGAGGGGGCGAGCAAGTAGCTCCTGGCGCCCCAACCAGTTTCGGGGAGTTAGGAGTGCCTGCTCCACACCTGCCGTACTGGCGCCATCCGCATGACGTCACTTCCGCCGTCCGTTTACGCTGTCGATACCCCAATACGCGCAACTGATGGACACAACGAACGTTCGCACGCCGACGTTGCTGGCACCCGCCAACTACCACACTTCAGTTATGATGGGGTTTTTCTGACAGTAGTGCAGTGTACTAACTATATTATGAAATTTCATAATTCATAGTTTTTAGATTCTGAAGTTCATTGTTAAGGGTATAGTTACGGTAGCCATTGTTGTGAATTTATTGTTTTGCCAGTTAAAACTATTCTAATTCAGTCCTTGTTCCGTGTTAATTTTCTGTTGAATAAGTCCCTGATACGAGGTGTGCTGAATCTTGTATTGATGTATTATTGTGTCTGTCGTTACGACTGCGCTCACTTATATTCTATACGATCTTGTATTGATGTATTATTGTGTGTCGTTACGACTGCGCTCACTTATATTCTATACGGTCTTGTATTGATGTATTATTGTGTCTGTCGTTACGACTGCGCTCACTTATATTCTATACGATCTTGTATTGATGTATTATTGTGTCTGTCGTTACGACTGCGCTCACTTATATTCTATACGATCTTGTATTGATGTATTATTGTGTCTGTCGTTACGACTGCGCTCACTTATATTCTATACGGTCTTGTATTGATGTATTATTGTGTCTGTCGTTACGACTGCGCTCACTTATATTCTATACGGTCTTGTATTGATGTATTATTGTGTCTGTCGTTACGACTGCGCTCACTTATATTCTATACGGTCTTGTATTGATGTATTATTGTGTCTGTCGTTACGACTGCGCTCACTTATATTCTATACGGTCTTGTATTGATGTATTATTGTGTCTGTCGTTACGACTGCGCTCACTTATATTCTATACGGTCTTGTATTGATGTATTATTGTGTCTGTCGTTACGACTGCGCTCACTTATATTCTATACGGTCTTGTATTGATGTATTATTGTGTCTGTCGTTACGACTGCGCTCACTTATATTCTATACGGTCTTGTATTGATGTATTATTGTGTCTGTCGTTACGACTGCGCTCACTTATATTCTATACGATCTTGTATTGATGTATTATTGTGTCTGTCGTTACGACTGCGCTCACTTATATTCTATACGATCTTGTATTGATGTATTATTGTGTCTGTCGTTACGACTGCGCTCACTTATATTCTATACGGTCTTGTATTGATGTATTATTGTGTCTGTCGTTACGACTGCGCTCACTTATATTCTATACGGTCTTGTATTGATGTATTATTGTGTCTGTCGTTACGACTGCGCTCACTTATATTCTATACGGTCTTGTATTGATGTATTATTGTGTCTGTCGTTACGACTGCGCTCACTTATATTCTATACGGTCTTGTATTGATGTATTATTGTGTCTGTCGTTACGACTGCGCTCACTTATATTCTATACGATCTTGTAGTGATGTATTATTGTGTCTGTCGTTACGACTGCGCTCACTTATATTCTATACGATCTTTCCGATGTCTCATTCGTTGTGATGTTCCTACTTTTGAAATCAAGTCCTCCGTATTGGCCGAGTATTGTGTAATTACAATGACCGTATAAACACGGATTAAACAATTTTTCAATATTTCAAAATGACAACATTTTTGTTTATTTATTGCACTAATTCTCGCGCAGTCGTCGGATTCCGCAGAACCCTGCTTGGGAAACACTTCCCTGACGTCACGGATATGGCTCCTTAGTTGGTTGAGGCACTGCGCTACAAGATGGAAGGTCGCGGGTTCGATTCTCGATGATGTCATTGGAATTTTTCATTGACATAAACCTTTCGGTCACACTATGGCCCTGAGGTCGACTCAGTCTCTAACAGAAATTAGTACCAGGAGTATTTCCTGGGGTAAAGGCGGCTGGTGCGTAGGGCTGACAACCTTACTAACTTCATGTGCCGACTGTCTATAAATCTGGGAGCCTCAACCTCCTGGAACCCTAAGGGCCTGTCAAGGCCTGTAATGGGATTGCTTTAGCTTTTATTTAGTGCCTCTCTTATTTCTTGATTTGTTTTGCGTATATCCTGCGAATGACCTAAAAAATTTCGTCTACGTTGTGTCAATTACAAATGTTTATCTTAATGTAATATCAAATATTAACCAAGTAAAGAGAAAAATTAATGTTAATTGCATTTAAAAATTCAGTTCGTACCGCGTAGTAAACACTACTCAGTTATGAAAAAAAAATCACTCTTCTTTCTCAGACTAACACAAAAAAAATACACTGTGTGGGTAGAACATAGCATTTCTGCACGTTTCAACCTGATGGTTCATAAAGTAACCACTGGGCTTTAGAGGGTTAATTTATATCGCACGTAGATGTTGAAACGTGCACCGTGCACTGTCAAAAAAAGAAAGTACATGCGTCAGCAGTGAAGGTAAATCAATCGTAATTTTAAATCAATGTTTGCTTCAGTGTCTGTGTTTATGCAGTTATTTAGTAACGAGCAATACGTGCCGACGTTTCGAATTAACACGATCGGATGATCTTATTAAATTACTGCTTGACGCGTTCAAGACGACACCGTCGATTTGCTTTCCAATTTTATCGAAATCAACACAAGACAGACGTGTGTGTTCGCCAGGGCGCCAAATTTATTTCACCTGATCCAATAACGGTCAATAAGGAACACACTTTCGTGCATCACAAACAGACTTTAGAACCAACTGTCTTTTGGACTTTGTCCGTCGTCCTGGATAAAATATAAACATAAATAAAATATATAAAACCACGACGTTTCGGAAGATGGCTCTTCTTCCGTCTTCAGGTGATGGGAGGGGAGACATCTACTCGCATGGGTCCCTCAGATCGAGCTAATCCCATCACCTGAAGACGGAAGAAGAGCAATCTTCCGAAACGTCGTGGTTTTTATATAATTTTATATTTTATCCGGACGATGGACAAAGTCCAAAAGACAATTCGTTCTCAATGTTATATACCGTCGTCAGAACCCTTTAGAATTCACAAACAGATTCATTACTTCACTTCTACATGTTTCGGCCTTCTCGGCCATTTTCAGGGATCTCATCCTAGCAAACGTATTTCTGATCCAGGAATCTGAGTACCTTGTTGGTTGCAGTACTTGATAACTCGTCGTACACGGCGATAAAGCATCACAAGACCAGTTCATCTATTCACAGGGTGTTCCTACCAGCCAGCAATAACACTGGCCTGGACAGGCCCTTAGTGTTCCAGGTGGTTGAGGCTCACAGATTTCTAGACAATCGGAACATGAAGGCCCTAGACACCGACCGCCTTTACCCCCCAGGAAATACTCCTGGTACTCATTTCTCTTAGAGGCTGAGTCGACCCCAGGGCCATAGTGCAGCCGGAAGGATTATGTCAATGAAAAATTCCAATGTCTTGCGGTACAGCAGTCCGTACTAACCACGGAGGATTAATGGCGCTGCTAACGCTGTGCAGCTCTTCGTAACTTCCACAACGAACAGACCCACTATGCTGGGTCTCATTAACTCTGTATCACATCTGTCCACCATTTTTGTTATACTAACCTTGATTTGTGGCTTCCGCCGCGATGTTGATTAAATCTGCGATCTTCTGGGGTAATACATGGCGTCGTGTGGTAATTGTTTACCGACGTTTCGGGACAACGTATCGTTCCCATCTTCAAGGGACAAGAGTCCACGAAGCTTCTTTTCTTATCGGACTCTTGACCCTTGAAGATGGAACAGATACGTTGTCCCGAAACGTCGGTAAACAATTACCACGCGACGCCGCGTAATACTCGCCACCCGTGAGGATGGGACCGATACGTTGTCCCAAAACGTCGGTAAACATTACCACACGACGCCGCATAATACTCGCGACCCGTGAGGATGGGACTGATACATTGTCCCGAAACGTCGGTAAACAATTATCACACGACGCCGTGTAATACCCCAGAAGACCGCAGATTTGTTATACTAACTCCTTGCTACGTAACACGATTGCCTATTTCATTCCGAAGTGAGTTCTGTTAACTCCTTAAACACGAAACACTACCCTGAAGTACATACATGTGTTCTATATAAGGTGTACCAAGCTACAGGGTGTTATTTTATAAGTCTTGGGTAAAAAAAATGCTGTAACAACACATGCCCGATTACCGGCCGTTACATCACTGCGAGCACTTTAACGTACGTACAGTGCTGTAACCGAATACTGTACAGCTCACATAACAATAACGTCGGATGCCTGACAACGTCACACAACAAACAGCCATACCTACAGCAGGCAGCAGTCACGCCCTACTCTACTGTATGTACAGCAAAAGAAAACTTTTTGTCCGGTAATACCACGAAAAGACGACATCAATTGTTAGCTATGTTACCGAGATCGTTACGTAAGTTTATTCAGTTACCAGACCTCACGCCCAGTGACTACTTGTGGGGGCACATGAAGGCCATGTCCTACCGGCAGAACTCGCAGACAACAGAACAACTGCAGCTAAACATGCCTTCCACCGACAGCGTGCACAGAAATCACGAAATTATCATCAACGAAACACACTGAGTTTTGGGATGCGTAGAACTGTGCATATGCAGTGGTGGAGGTCATTTTGAACAGTGCAACATTAATGAACGTGTTTGGTATTATCTAATCAAAACATGTCTTTCTTCCATGCTGTAACATAACTACATAAACTAAGACACCTAACTCGGTAACATAACTACACAATGGTGTCCTTTTGTGTTATTGTGCAACGCACTGTTTTCTTTTGATGTGCACAAGTAGGCTAAGACTTAATTGTACAGTATGACAATACGTGTCCTGCAAAATATTTGGTTACAGCTATGTACGTCTATTAAAATGCTAACAGTGATGTAACGGTTGATAATCGCGCTGTGTTGATACAGCATTTTTACTCAAAATGACTCATAAAACAGCTTCATGAAGTTTGGCATCCTTTATGCGGTACACCTTGCATAAAGATTCAGCTCGTACCGCGCAGTAAACACACTCCGTCTCAGTTATACAAACCAGTCAGTTAATGTTGTACAGTGAAATAATCGCTGTTTGTTCTGAGATCCACACAAAACACATAAATACAGTCCGTACCGCGCAGTAAACACACTCCGTCTCAGTTACACAAACCAGTCAGTTAATGCTGTACAGTGAAATAATCGCTGTTTGTTCTGAGATCCACACAAAACACATAAATACAGTCCGTACCGCGCAGTAAACACACTCCGTCTCAGTTACACAAACCAGTCAGTTAATGCTGTACAGTGAAATAATCGCTGTTTGTTCTGAGATCCACACAAAACACATAAATACAGTCCGTACCGCGCAGTAAACACACTCCGTCTCAGTTACACAAACCAGTCAGTTAATGCTGTACAGTGAAATAATCGCTGTTTGTTCTGAGATCCACACAAAACACATAAATACAGTCCGTACCGCGCAGTAAACACACTCCGTCTCAGTTACACAAACCAGTCAGTTAATGCTGTACAGTGAAATAATCGCTGTTTGTTCTGAGATCCACACAAAACACATAAATACAGTCCGTACCGCGCAGTAAACACACTCCGTCTCAGTTACACAAACCAGTCAGTTAATGCTGTACAGTGAAATAATCGCTGTTTGTTCTGAGATCCACACAAAACACATAAATACAGTCCGTACCACGCAGTAAACACACTCCGTCTCAGTTACACAAACCAGTCAGTTAATGCTGTACAGTGAAATAATCGCTGTTTGTTCTGAGATCCACACAAAACACATAAATACAGTCCGTACCGCGCAGTAAACACACTCCGTCTCAGTTATACAAACCAGTCAGTTAATGTTGTACAGTGAAATAATCGCTGTTTGTTCTGAGATCCACACAAAACACATAAATACACTGTGTGGGCAGAACGTGGAATTTGTGAATGTTAAACATGGTGGTACGTACAGTAACCACTGGGCTCTAAGGGATCATGAAAACAATCGCCGTTTATGTATAGAACCATATACACAAATACATTATGTGGACAAGGAAAGGATTGTTAAACGTTCAGGCACATGGTACGTATATTAACCACTGTGCTTTAAATGGTCAACATTTCACACAGGCGTCAGTTTCCACATGGCATACAAACAATTCAATGTGTAGGTCACAACTGTTAGTGTACATTAGATCGGTAGATACAGCAGCGCTCTGCAGATCAGCGCACCACGAATCACAAAAGGTTAACCACAGATGTCAAATTGTCACATTACCCCGGCTCCCAGACGTCTGGGCGACAGAATATGTATTTCGGCGCAAATAAGCAGACGCTCGCTGATGATAGTGAGAAGACGTCTCGTAACTTGTGCTGGTGCTTGGTAAGTGTCGTGACAGAGCCGTGCCCGCCCGAGAGGAACTCACCTCGCGTAAGCTGCTACATCAAAGTGGTTATGATATATACCAGCTGATCATACACCAGAAAACTGTTAATTTTCCACACAAGGTGCATTTACCTGTTTAGTACGATTCAGAATATGCGGCAATTATATTCCTTAATTGTTCTACTTCTACGTATATCATTTTTATTTATTTTATTATTTATTTGTAATTCTCTCTTTTCAATTAATACATTCGTTTATTTGCTTTACTTCCCTTCCTTGTTATTGCTGCATTTCATACATTTTTCTCCCATTATTCTCACCCTGCCCCACGGGCAGCACTTGGCCATACTGAGACCAGTGCTCGCACAAGTATCCCAGTAGCCACTTTACGTGTCTCTCCTCGCCCCCCCCCCCCCCAAGCTGTTTTGATTCTTTATTCTTCCAATTTATTCATTTGCATTTTCAATTTTTACTGTTGGTTTATTTGTACTTTATTTATTTACCTTTATCCTATATTTTCCTCCTTTACTGTTACTCTATTCCATATATGTTTTTCCAGCTGTCTTTGCTGTTTGCAGCTTTACGCTGTTTGTATCCACCCCTCTCTCACCCTGGTTCTACCCTATTGGCTGTCATCACGCCTACTGATTGCTACCCTGCCGCACTTTCCAGAATCTACGTTTATAGGCTTTCTTTCCTACTCGGGACTTTTGACCCGTGAGGATGAGACAGATACGTTATCCCGAAACGTCGGTAAACAATTACCACACGACGCCGCGTAATCCCCCAGAAGACCGCAGATTTCATGCAGCAGTTACTTCGCTAAACAGCATTAACGAACTGGTCTTTGTAACGGACAGTGTTTTTTTTCCGAGACGCAGCAACTACACTACATATAACAGTACAGAAGGCCCTCGATTTAACGGACAAAAAATTTCTGTCCTAAAGCAAAAATTTAGAACCTTCTTTTTTTTATTCGCGAATACATTTATTTTTGTATTTGTAACATGTTTTAGTGACGTGTGTAAATTACTGAATGTACATTATAACAATATTTTATTGATACTTATACATTACAATAACATTTTAATACACCCTGTACATTGTAAGTTCGTTATTAATATGTGTTTTTAAAGTACATTCGCTTTAACGGACTTTCGGCAATAGCGGACACACCTTCCCCCAATCAGTCCGTTAAATCGAGGGCCTACTGTACTGGTATTTACACTAACCTCTAACTTCCGGCCTTTAAATTCCAATGTAGCTACTGATGCCCGGAGATACTTCCAACCTGACTGTCCAATGTCCATTCCTGCACCTGAGTAGGACGACGTTTTCCCTTTCGTCCATAAAAGAGTTCCATTTAACGGGACATGTGCGGCCCGTTTGACCAATAAATATCAGGCTTATAACGGTACACTGACAACGCATTTAAGACGACGCCGACAAAGTATGCCCACACACAAACGACATTACCCGTTGTAGGCTCCACTTAATCCACTTCCTAGCAGCAGAAATTGTTCTTGGAAGCACTGAATGGCTACGGAACTCCACAAGTGGGTAGCATTCCCACTTGTGGAGTTGCACGTAACAGAAAACTGACACAAAAGCACAATGTCATAACAGGCACAACGGCTTACGTACTGGCCGTTACCAGGCTGCACTTACCTTCAGGTTTTAGACGTTCTATTGCAAACCTGCTGTAAGGTGGCGGAGGTGACTCTGCAACAAAGAGACACACCGGTAAGTACGAAACAGAACAGACATGATGGTGACCCATGAGACATGTGACATGATGGTGACTCATAATGAGACATGAGACAGGTGACTCTGCAACAAAGACACACACCGGTAAGTACGAAACAGAACAGACATGATGGTGACCCATGAGACATGTGACATGATGGTGACTCATAATGAGACATGAGACAGGTGACTGCAACAAAGACACACACCGGTAAGTACGAAACAGAACAGACATGATGGTGACCCATGAGACATGTGACATGATGGTGACTCATAATGAGACATGAGACAGGTGACTCTGCAACAAAGACACACCGGTAAGTACGAAACAGAACAGACATGATGGTGACCCATGAGACATGTGACATGATGGTGACTCATAATGAGACATGAGACAGGTGACTCTGCAACAAAGACACACACCGGTAAGTACGAAACAGAACAGACATGATGGTGCCTCATGAGACATGTGACATGATGGTGACTCATAATGAGACATGAGACAGGTGACTCTGCAACAAAGAGACACACCGGTAAGTACGAAACAGAACAGACATGATGGTGACTCATGAGACATGTGACATGAGACAGGTGACTCTGGAACAGAGACACACCGGTAAGTACGAAACAGAACAGACATGATGGTGACTCATGATACGTGACATGATGGTGACTCAATGAGACATGAGACAGGTGACTCTGGAACAAAGAGACACACCGGTATGTACGAAACATAACAGACATGATGGTGACTCAAAATGAGACATGTGACACACAGCGTGTTTCACAGCTCAGAACTCTTCAAGTGCACACGACAGCTTTGCACATTATTTACACATAAGGCGCCTTTCCCTGTTGTTAGATCAGTCATCACAGCACGTGTAATTTATATACTCCATGTTACACGTTTTCAAAAGTTTAGTAAAAATACCGAAGTCAACAACCTTTACAACACAGAGCGATGTTCTGATGTGTTACGATGACGCAGCACAAACAGTTAGTACCGAAAGTTGCACAAAGTAATTCAGGCACACACTCACATGAGCATCACGATGCATCAACTACGCAAGCTGTTCCCGCCACAATCACGCACAAATGCTACTTTCCTAGTTAAATATCCACATTTCCTACACAGGCCTGTCTGCATGTCTGTCTGTCTATCAGTACCAGTAGTGAAGTTCTACCTTACGTCTTAAGAACTCATTATTCAAAAACAAATTATATACAGGGTGATTCAGGAGGACGAAGACATTTCCCCATATTAACAACGTCAAATGTTTCAAGGCCTGTCACCATCCATCATTTCAAACTTCTAAAGTAAGTGTCTCCCCCCACCCCCGGTCTCACAAATTCGCTCGCTGGCCATATTGCTGTTATTGACTGCAGGAAATAAGTACGGCTGTGGGGTCTCTTCTAATGGCACGGCGTCCAAATCATATTTCTTGAAAGTCAGTCAACTTTTAAAAGTAGGGGACGGACGGACACAGCTGCACGCGCCAGATATTATAGCATGCCTAGGCCTACACTTTCTTATATCATGACTAGGCCTACACTTTCTTATAGCATGCCTAGGCCTACACTTTCTTATATCATGACTAGGCCTACACTTTCTTATAGCATGCCTAGGCCTACACTTTCGTATAGCATGCCTAGGCCTACACTTTCTTATAGCATGCCTAGGCCTACACTTTCTTATAGCATGCCTAGGCCTACACTTTCTTATAGCATGACTAGGCCTACACTTTCTTATAGCATGCCTAGGCCTACACTTTCTTATAGCATGCCTAGGCCTACACTTTCTTATATCATGCCTAGGCCTACACTTTCTTATATCATGCCTAGGCCTACACTTTCTTATATCATGACTAAACCTACACTTTCTTATATAATGACTAAACCTACACTTTCTTATATAATGACTAGGCCTA
This sequence comes from Reticulitermes speratus, assembly GCA_021186555.1. Taxonomy (NCBI): domain Eukaryota; kingdom Metazoa; phylum Arthropoda; class Insecta; order Blattodea; family Rhinotermitidae; genus Reticulitermes; species Reticulitermes speratus. The sequence continues at coordinate 55,767,732 of JAJKFL010000003.1, forward strand.
CACTTTCTTATAGCATGACTAGGCCTACACTTTCTTATAGCATGCCTAGGCCTACACTTTCTTATAACATGCCTAGGCCTACACTTTCTTATAACATGCCTAGGCCTACACTTTCTTATAGCATGCCTAGGCCTACACTTTCTTATAGCATGCCTAGGCCTACACTTTCTTATAGCATGCCTAGGCCTACACTTTCTTATAGCATGCCTAGGCCTACACTTTCTTATAGCATGCCTAGGCCTACACTTTCTTATAGCATGCCTAGGCCTACACTTTCTTATAGCATGCCTAGGCCTACACTTTCTTATAGCATGCCTAGGCCTACACTTTCTTATAGCATGCCTAGGCCTACACTTTCTTATAGCATGCCTAGGCCTACACTTTCTTATAGCATGACTAGGCCTACACTTTCTTATAGCATGACTAGGCCTACACTTTCTTATATCATGACTAGGCCTACACTTTCTTATAGCATGCCTAGGCCTACACTTTCTTATAGCATGCCTAGGCCTACACTTTCGTATAGCATGCCTAGGCCTACACTTTCTTATAGCATGACTAGGCCTACACTTTCTTATATCATGACTAGGCCTACACTTTCTTATAGCATGCCTAGGCCTACACTTTCTTATAGCATGCCTAGGCCTACACTTTCTTATAGCATGCCTAGGCCTACACTTTCTTTCAAGCACAAAATTACGCTCAGAAGGCCAGACAAATCAGCACTCAGCACGTTATCACAGAAGCCATACTGCCGTGTTTTAACCCTTGAATGCCGGCCTCGGTGCACTGTACGGTCGTGAATGCATTTAAGGGTACTATAAATCTTAAAACCCCTCCTTTCTGGGCAGTAGTTGGAATTTAAACCCCAGGGTCATTGGAGGGTTAAGCTGATGTCCAACGACAGTTTCGCTGGTCACAATACCATGCAGACAGATATGGACATCTAACGTTCTCAACAGAACAAAAACCCCTAAACCCCAAAGTTTCCAAGTTTATAGTTTCTCACTCTGTGACCAGCCAGAAAGTCAAAGATGTGATAATGTGCTATCTGGTCAGGAGCTACTGGCCAATGACACAGAAAAGATATTCCAGTGCCACTCTTAACCACCACGAATCTTACACGAAGTAACCTGGAGTTGAACCTAGGCCTCCGCGTTGAACAGCCAGCGCTCAACAGCCTCCGTTACAGCACGGCGTCATGCGGGGGTTTCAGACACCGACGCCGCAAACACGCGTGTAAATTCGAGGCGGCCCATACTAGTTCGGTGGTTACGCAGAATCGACTCGCTACGGGCTGGATCAAATCCCGGTAGAGGCGAATTTTTCGCACCCGTCCAGACCGGCCTATGCAAAGGGTATATGATCATTGCATGGGTTAATGCGACAGGGGCGTGGCGTTAACCGCCCACCTCCATATGGCGCTGGGGTTAAAGAAAGAGTAGAACTATATCTCTACTCCCCTTCTGTGCATTCATGGCAGGTTAACTTGACCTTGACCTTTACCATACATCATCAGAAGTATGGTTGGTGCACATCCTAGAACTTCATGCAGAAGTCTGTTTAAAAAAACTAGATTTTTGCCTGTTCCATGCCGATATATACAAGGTATACACAAAAGAATGGTGCGGTTTCCCTTTATTCACCATTGAAACCGCACCATTATTTTGTGTATACCCTGTATTTTCATTAATTCCTCGTTGATAATCAACAAAACTTCCAAACAAATCCATCAATACACAGTATCAATACAAGCAATAAGCACCATCTTCATAGACCAATTGTCAATCTATCATGCTTTCAGAAAAGTACATTCTATTCTAGTATCAGGATCTTCAATAGCTTACCGTGTAATATCAAAAATCTTAAGAATGAAAAGGCACAATTTAAAGCAGCACTAAGAAGATACTTAAATGCACACTCCTTTTACTCTGTACATCAATTTCTTATGAGTACTGTTAACCTATAATACTGACGTCTAAGACTGCACATAGAATGTTTAAAGCATTTCGCAATGTACATTTTTGTATGATTTTGTATGTTATGACTTATTGCACATCCTCTTGTCTTGTGACAAAATTATGGATCCATGGAATGTATACAGGGCATACACAAAATAATGGTGCGGTTTTAATAGTGTTCACTATTAAAACCGCACCATTCTTTTGTGTATGCCCTGTATATGTATGTATATATGTATGTATGTATACAGTGAACAGCCTTACACGCCGAACTCCTTGGCCTCATCCAGACCACAAATCTAAACTCCAAATATGTTTCAAGCCTCAGTTACAAAAAAATTCTACCTCAAAAAATAATCAGACAGCCATGTAGGTCTTCCTAGCCTCAAGCAGAAGACGCTCCCTGTCCTTCGGAGGATTCTCTGGTATGCGCTTTAAGATTCCTAAGGACTGTTTTTGTCAGTGGCGGCTCATACCTTTGTTAAAACAAGACAGGGGCGGGGCGGGAGGGGGAAGGAATGAAGTTTGACAACGAAAACTACGCGCATACCTTTTCATCGGGGAATAAACTATCTGCCTTTGCGAACTTGTAAAAAAAAAAAATACGTAAATGCACAGAACGAAATGGAAGACTACGAGTTCCTCAGCTAGTCAAAAATAATTCCCGTATATCAGAGAACCCGCGGGATCAGACCGAGTTCCCAACAGCCCGCCCGCTAGCCACATCAACCCAGTCCAAGCCCTTCCATCCCTATTCTTTACGATCCATGTTAACATTACCCTCCATCTACGCTTAGGTTTTCCACGTGGTCTTCTTCTTCACTATTTCCCCATCAGAACGCTGTACGCGTTTCACTTCAAAGGCACACGACTCTCAAAATAAACAGCATTAACCGATTAGCCTTCCTCTGACGTAGACACCGAACTTAAAATTTCACACGCTATCCACCAATGGGAGTGGGCCGCGATAGCTCAGTCGGTATAGCGACTCGCTACGAGCTGGACGGTCCGGGGATCGAATCCCGGTGGGGGCGAGATGTTCAGCACCCGTCCACACCGGCCGTGGGGCCTACACAGCCTCCTATACAATGGGTACCGGGTCATTCCCGGGGGTAAAGCGGACGGGGCGTGGTGTTGACCACCCACCCCATCTAGCGCCGAGGTTAAAGAAAGAGTAGAGGTATACCTCTTCTCCCCATCTGCGTCTTCATGGCCTCTTCTAGGATGAACTTTACTTTACCATCAATGGGACAGGGTTTTCCTCGAGTACTTCCGTTTCTCCCTGTCAATTTCACTCCACTAGTACCGCAAACTCGTCTTCGCCTCAATACCACTATCACAAGGACAGCCGGGCGAGGCCTGGGGACCTTCACAGCAAAGCACCGTCGTACATCGAGGCAGTACTGGGCATCAAGTTCTTTCACAGTCTTCTGAATTCGGGCCTTGAAAGGGCAGGACCGAACTTGAGTTCCTTTACTTCTGTATTTTGGCAGAGCAATGCACAGACCAATGCTAGATTCAACTGTCCAACTATGCAGCAATCTACTGGAACAGCACAACAACGAACAGCGTATCCCTTTCATGCAGCGAAGAAAACAAAAGAGGAAAAGTTTAGGGAGCTTCACAATGGGCGGGACAGACATAAGTAAGAATGTGTGTCGTCTCCTTCCGATATTTTGTGTTTGTGACTGACAAGTTGTGACTGACACCTTGTACCACTGACATCCACAGCCTGTCTCAGCACACGTCCGTACGCTTTCTGAACACCTTGTACCACTGACATCCACAGCCTGTCTCAGCACACGTCCGTACGCTTTCTGAACACCTTGTACCACTGACATCCACAGCCTGTCTCAGCACACGTCCGTACGCTTTCTGAACACCTTGTACCACTGACATCCACAGCCTGTCTCAGCACACGTCCGTACGCTTTCTGAACACCTTGTACCACTGACATCCACAGCCTGTCTCAGCACACGTCCGTACGCTTTCTGAACACCTTGTACCACTGACATCCACAGCCTGTCTCAGCACACGTCCGTACGCTTTCTGAACACCTTGTACCACTGACATCCACAGCCTGTCTCAGCACACGTCCGTACGCTTTCTGAACAGCTGTGTACCACTGACATCCACAGCCTGTCTCAGCACACGTCCGTACGCTTTCTGAACACCTTGTACCACTGACATCCACAGCCTGTCTCAGCACACGTCCGTACGCTTTCTGAACACCTTGTACCACTGACATCCACAGCCTGTCTCAGCACACGTCCGTACGCTTTCTGAACACCTTGTACCACTGACATCCACAGCCTGTCTCAGCACATGTCCGTACGCTTTCTGAACACCTTGTACCACTGACATCCACAGCCTGTCTCAGCACATGTCCGTACGCTTTCTGAACACCTTGTACCACTGACATCCACAGCCTGTCTCAGCACACGTCCGTACGCTTTCTGAACACCTTGTACCACTGACATCCACAGCCTGTCTCAGCACATGTCCGTACGCTTTCTGAACACCTTGTACCACTGACATCCACAGCCTGTCTCAGCACATGTCCGTACACTTTCTGAACACCTTGTACCACTGACATCCACAGCCTGTCTCAGCACATGTCCGTACACTTTCTGAACACCTTGTACCACTGACATCCACAGCCTGTCTCAGCACATGTCCGTACACTTTCTGAACACCTTGTACCACTGACATCCACAGCCTGTCTCAGCACACGTCCGTACACTTTCTGAACACCTTGTACCACTGACATCCACAGCCTGTCTCAGCACATGTCCGTACACTTTCTGAACACCTTGTACCACTGACATCCACAGCCTGTCTCAGCACACGTCCGTACACTTTCTGAACACCTTGTACCACTGACATCCACAGCCTGTCTCAGCACACGTCCGTACACTTTCTGAACACCTTGTACCACTGACATCCACAGCCTGTCTCAGCACACGTCCGTACACTTTCTGAACACCTTGTACCACTGACATCCACAGCCTGTCTCAGCACACGTCCGTACGCTTTCTGAACACCTTGTACCACTGACATCCACAGCCGGTCTCAACACATTCCCGTAACAACTCGCAACTGCAGCAGACAACTTGACCGACTTTCGGATCGCGCAACAACTGTGTGAATACTATATCTGGAACGTACTCTGGCAGATGCAGCTACCAAACTACACGGCGTCACACCCCAGCAGACTGCAGTCTCCTTTACAACCAGTTAAAATATAACTACCAGACTTTTTGTTTTTCATGGCTTAACAGCCCCTGGTGGGCCAGAGCCTCCTCATTTTTCGAGGCTTCACGATCACACAATTTAGACCAGGGGTGACCAAACCGCGTCTCGCGAGCCACATGCGGCTCTTTGACATATAATTTGCGGCTCGCGGAAATATGTTGCCTTAGCTCCTTTTTGCATTACAATTCATATAAAAGGTAAATAAAAAATGTTCAAGCTGTATAATTATTTACCGGTATAAACTGAAATTCCGCTGGATTAAAACGTAAGTTTAATGTTCGTGGTGAGTAAATATATTTAACAATGTTTGTAACAAAATGTGCGTGTAACAATAAAAACATGTGTGTAATATCTGTTTATGTCTTGCGGCTCTCAAACATCTGAAGTTTATCGTATGTGGCTCTTACGTTAAGCACGTTTGGCCACCCCTGCTTTAGACACACTAAAATCGGTAGGACTCCTCTGGACTAGTGATCGGCCCGTCGCAGAGACCTCTACCTGACAACACACAACACTCACAAAAGACAGACATCCATGCCCCCGGCGTTTTTTTTATACTAATTCCTGGGTTTTCCCCTTTGATCCATTTTTGTTCTGTATTAATCCTTTTTCGTCCTTTCATGTCACTTACGGTCCACAACCGTCTTTTTACAACACAACACAAACATCCATGCCCCCGGTGGGATTCGAACCCGCAATCCCAGCAAGCGAAAGGCCGCAGACCCACGCATTAGACCGCGCGGCCACTGGGATCGGCAATTACCAGACATACTGCAGAATAATACGACTTTCACAAAACGGGTTTACTACAGTGCAGCAGGAGTACACAGACCTTGCAGAAGTCTAGGAAGAATCTCAAAATTGTAGTCGCCAGAAGCGTGACATGAAGAAAGTTCCACATTGAGGGCCCACAAAAATTAAGCGCAGCGGAAACAAAATTTGGTCGCCACGGACGACCCGGCGCCCCCCGGAACTGTGCAAGCCTGCAGCATCATACGACTGTCTCATAGAGCACGGCTTTCGTGTGGCTAATACCATCAACTTGTTGCACAATACGGATTGAAGTATGACAGACTGCCTTCAATAATTCAATTTTATTGAAGAACTTTATATTATATACAGGGCATACACAAAAGAATGGTGCGGTTTTAATAGTGTTCACTATTAAAACCGCACCATTCTTTTGTGTATGCCCTGTATATAATATAGTGTGCGGTTTTAATAGTATTCACTATTAAAACCGCACCATTCTTTTGTGTATGCCCTGTATATAATATAGTGTGCGGTTTTAATAGTGTTCACTATTAAAACCGCACCATTCTTTTGTGTATGCCCTGTATATAATATAGTGTGCGGTTTTAATAGTGTTCACTATTAAAACCGCACCATTCTTTTGTGTATGCCCTGTATATAATATAGTGTGCGGTTTTAATAGTGTTCACTATTAAAACCGCACCATTCTTTTGTGTATGCCCTGTATATAATATAGTGTGCGGTTTTAATAGTGTTCACTATTAAAACCGCACCATTCTTTTGTGTATGCCCTGTATATAATATAGTGTGCGGTTTTAATAGTGTTCACTATTAAAACCGCACCATTCTTTTGTGTATGCCCTGTATATAATATAGTGTGCGGTTTTAATAGTGTTCACTATTAAAACCGCACCATTCTTTTGTGTATGCCCTGTATATAATATAGTGTGCGGTTTTAATAGTGTTCACTATTAAAACCGCACCATTCTTTTGTGTATGCCCTGTATATAATATAGTGTGCGGTTTTAATAGTGTTCACTATTAAAACCGCACCATTCTTTTGTGTATGCCCTGTATATAATATAGTGTGCGGTTTTAATAGTGTTCACTATTAAAACCGCACCATTCTTTTGTGTATGCCCTGTATATAATATAGTGTGCGGTTTTAATAGTGTTCACTATTAAAACCGCACCATTCTTTTGTGTATGCCCTGTATATACCGTGCATTGCAGTAATTCAGTCATTCCAACAAATATATACAGTCAGTTGTCGAAAAAAAAATTTTATAATTTTTTTTATTTTATACAACGACTGTCTTCAAATCAAAATCTTAATGATTCATTATTAATAACATCACAGAAGATACACTAACCACTACGAACAGGAAGATAAGTGATATTCAGTGACAGTGAGTTACAAAAGTTATGTGTTGTGAAAGTGAATTGGTTGCATTGAGGATTGTGAACTCTCGACGACACCCCTGATGATGGCACAGGAAGTGCCGAAACATGTGTAGGGGCAGATGACACTAAAATAGTGTAGTGCTTTTGTTGGAATTAAATAATTGATCAATTTTATTGATCCATTTATCGCTTATTTAAACCGCGATTTCAGAAGCTTCAATATCAACCACATAGCGTCGAATAAAGGCATGATCAGTCAATAATGCAATGGTAGGGATGTGGAAGGAGGCGGTCGTGGCTCAATGTATGAGTCGTGATCTAGACTGAAAGGACTGAGCATCGCCAGACGGCGTACAGGCTGAGGTGTGAACACAGGCCTTCCGGAAGGCGAGGCGACGTTCGGCGTTTCGGCTGTATCAGTACTGACTGACAGCAGCCAACTGCAGTCAACGCGGCCTGTAAAGATACTTCTGAAGGCGGAACTCGTCCAAATAATGTTTACAAATCCAATTTTCACTAAAACAAAATCAAGGGCCGTGTCATGGCTCAGGCGGTTAGTCGCCGGCCTCTCACCACGAAGGCCCGGGATCGATCCCAGGTCAAGTCCATGTGAGATTTGTGGTGGACAAAGTGGCACTGGGACAGGTTTTTCTCCGAGTTGTCGGTTTTCCCCTGTCGATTTCATTCCACTGGTGCTCCATTACTTGTAAAACTTGGTAATAAAACTGCTCATCCTCATCACAGGGGTTGCACAAAAAGCCTTAAGGCTGTGGTGCGTCCATAGCATCAGCTGCGGGGCCCCCTCACAAAAAAAAAATGGTAATGTGAGGGTACCACACACACACTAAAAGTTGTCATAAATGTTAGTCCTATTGTACAGGATTTCAAATACCTACGATAGCTTATATCGAGCTACGTACGTGATTTAGAAGCCAACTTACAGACATGTAACAAAATAAATGGCGTTTTACGGAGACATTTTGGAAAACAGATGACTAAAGGAACAAAATTAAGAATACACAATATTACAGCTAAAGCGGCCTTCACTTTTGGTAGTGAAGCCTGGGTGCTGAAGAAAAGAGATAAACAGACACTGGAAGCAGCACAAATGACATTTTTAAGAAATTTATTAGGAATTACTTTATTCTGTAATCACCGTGCATCTTTTCACAGTCACTATTTACATACACCAACTGGACGCAACTTTATTTGATGGCTCTATAAGAGCCGAAACATATATAAAGCTGCATCCAGTTGCTGTATGTAAATAGTTATTAGGAATTACTACGTTAGACAGGGAAAGAAATCAGTCGGTGAGGGAGAAACTTGGGAGTGCAGAACTTTGTTTTGGAAGTAAAACACCGACAGTGGCTACAACACGTAGAGAGAATGGGCACAGAGACGATACACAAAGAGGCACTGAAATATAGGCCAAAGGGGAAGAGAAACATAGGACGACCAGGGAAAAGATGGAAGGACCATTTCACCTTGAAGGATAAAGGACAGGCTCTGCGCCTAACACCTCACAGCTCATGGTGGTGGTGATGATGAAATTAATTTTCCTCTCTCACAGAAAACACCATGTCTCAATTTTAAATATGAGCTTCGTAACACTGCTTAGTAAGCAGTGCCTGTTGACTATGAGAACCGTACGTAATTCACATGAAATATAATGTTAAAGCAGATAGCACATAACTGGCTAGAGGCTTCCGAATACAGCATGGCAGTATGTGACACGCATGTGGTCATTTCACAAAGTTCCGAAAACGACAAAGACCTCGCGGTTTCGACATTGGAGGTCGCCATTTTGGAAGGTCGTGCCCGGAAACAAGATGGTACCGAGCGCTACCTTGTGGGGAGGCAGCCAGTCGAGCGACTGAGCGAGCACTGCGGCACACAGACAGACAGACAGACAGACAGCCGTAATTAGACGGGTGGCGCCAGTCGCGCAGAGCACCCTGCACACGATAAGTAGTCCACGCATGTCACTAGCCTACACTTTCGAAACTGTTCTGTGTCGTGCGGGCGAAAAACTTCATAAACAGGTAACGTTTCCTACAAGGTTCTGACGACGGCATGTAACATACAATTAAGACAGCCAGCTCATGCTGTTTCGGACAGTAACGGTAAATAATCTCTGTTTACTGTAAAACTACACGAAACACACAAACACACTGTGTGGGCAGAACGCAGAGTTCCTAAATGTCAGAACGGAAGTAGACAGTGGCCTAAAGACTGAGCTGCGAACGTGTTAGGCCACTTCGAATGCCCTGGCGTTCATCCCGAATTACATGACAATGAAACAAAATTGGTAGCAGTCGCACTTCACTGTCTTTGCACACGTAACAGAGGCCCAATACTGTCAGACCGTAAGGCCTGCACACCAATGTGATGTTCAGGCCGTAAGGCCTTCACACCAATGTCATGTTCAGGCCGTAAGGCCTTCACACCAATGTCATGTTCAGGCCGTAAGGCCTTCACACCAATGTCATGTTCAGGCCGTAAGGCCTTCACACCAATGTCATGTTCAGGCCGTAAGGCCTGCACACCAATGTGATGTTCAGGCCGTAGGGCCTGCACACCAATGTGATGTTCAGGTCGTAAGGCCTGCACACCAATGTGATGTTCAGGCCGTAAGGCCTGCACACCAATGTGATGTTCAGTCCGTAAGGCCTGCACACCAATGTGATGTTCAGGCCGTAGGGCCTGCACACCAATGTGATGTTCAGGCCGTAGGGCCTGCACACCAATGTGATGTTCAGGCCGTAAGGCCTGCACACCAATGTGATGTTCAGGCCGTAAGGCCTGCACACCAATGTGATGTTCAGGCCGTAAGGCCTGCACACCAATGTGATGGTCAGGCCGTAAGGCCTGCACGGCCTGCACACCAATGTGATGTTCAGACCGTAAGGCCTGCACACCAATGACATGTTCAGACCGTAAGGCCTGCACACCAATGCCATGTTCAGACCGTAAGGCCTGCACACCAATGCGATGTTCAGACCGTAAGGCCTGCACACCAATGCGATGTTCAGACCGTAAGGCCTGCACACCAATGACATGTTCAGACCGTAAGGCCTGCACACCAATGTGATGTTCAGACCGTAAGGCCTGCACACCAATGTCATGTTCAGACCGTAAGGCCTGCACACCAATGTCATGTTCAGGTCGTAAGGCCTGCACACCAATGTCATGTTCAGGTCGTAAGGCCTGCACACCAATGTCATGTTCAGGCCTTAAGGCCTGCACACCAATGTGATGTTCAGACCGTAAGGCCTGCACACCAATGTGATGTTCAGGCCGTAAGGCCTGCACACCAATGTGATGTTCAGGCCGTAAGGCCTGCACACCAATGTCATGTTGAGACCGTAAGGCCTGCACACCAATGTGATGTTCAGGCCGTAAGGCCTGCACACCAATGCCATGTTGAGACCGTAAGGCCTGCACACCAATGTGATGTTCAGGCCGTAAGGCCTGCACACCAATGCCATGTTCAGACCGTAAGGCCTGCACACCAATGTGATGTTCAGGCCGTAAGGCCTGCACACCAATGTCATGTTCAGACCGTAAGGCCTGCACACCAATGTGATGTTCAGACCGTAAGGCCTGCACACCAATGCCATGTTCAGACCGTAAGGCCTGCACACCAATGTGATGTTAAGACCGTAAGGCCTGCACACCAATGTGATGTCTCCCCATGAACTCCATTCCTTCTTCCGTTGAAGGACACACATTCAGTTCAGCAGTGGTGCTGCTTATTTCTCTGTATGCACAACCGTGCCACATTATGAGGGCGCCCTGGTCCTACAGGGGCTGTTGCGCCATGGGGGGAAATGTATAACCGTACACAACAAAAATGGTAATAATTAAGAATTTCACTACGAAGTGTGAAATTTATTCCACAGACCATAACTTTAAGTAGACAACAAAATTTACAAGATTAATTAATAACAAATTTCAATCAGACTCTATTTTGGGTCCACCGCCACTTTAGGCCAATCAAGACACGTAATTACCACGACATGATAACTTCCTTACACAGCATTAACAGCACTGTGATTGTTATGGAGACGCTGTGACGTACGAAATTAATTTTAAAACTTATTCAGATAACGTTGCTTTTCCCTGCCCTCTCCTACAACGGTTAACAAAGCTTATTACTACGAGGGGCTGGGTTCAATCTCAGAGTAGTCCAAGGGTACACAAGCTTCTCAAAAATCTAGGCGCCGTCATAATTCCACGCGCCAAACGGCTGACATGAAGAAAGTTCCACACTCAGGGCCCACAATACCTGGCGCCCGGCATTTGTATACCCCTACAGTAGTCCAAACAGGATTTGTGGTTCACAAAGTGACATCTGGACACGTTAGGGTTTCTCCTGCCAGCTATCAATGTTCCAGTACTCCAAACTGAACTTCCAACAGCGGCTGGTAAGCACACCTAGCCAGCATAGAGCAGCCGTACGAAGGCACTTCACTGTTACCACAAAGAAACAAAACAGTCAGCGTTGCTCAGGCCCTGAACAACACAAGCAAACGAAACTGACGGCCAAAACCATCTGACCATTTTGCTACAAAGAGTTCACGCGACCCAGGCGTGGTTTTCAAATTATAACGCTGCGAATATGCTTGTAAGCGGTCTGGATTAGTTCAGTGCTTCGGCAGGGTCATGCATGAGTAGGCTCACTGCACATCCACGATCTACCGACGACAGACGAGCCACCCTGAGTGCAAACTGCTGTCAACCTTCGCTGCCAGACAGCGCTTCATTTTTCAATGTGTCATGCACCATTTGCCGTCTCGTTCACGATTCTGCCGAATTTGTAACACGCGTGACGCACACACGACGGCACACCAGAACGCCTAAAGCACTGACGTAACTTGGGGGGAACGCCACTCCAAAATTTTTTCTACCTGAGAATAGTTTTTTCCGCTACCGAGTTGAAGATGGACAAACAAAAAAACTGGGGTCGGAATTGGTAAAAAGGGGGTTCAAACCAATCCCCCCCCCCCCTGTTTCTAACTTGACTCCTTCGCAAATCGAAGCTCCTAATATCCATGGTCGATTTTGCCCCTACCTCCTTGTTATTAGCGAAGTTACGCCTACATACAGCGATGCTCGAGAAAATCTCGGCCCAACGGGACTCGGACCTCGATTTACCACTCGCCTGACATACAGCCCCGCACGTCACTCCCTGAGCTACCTCAGTTCCCGCACTCTCCTTGCTGGCGTGTTTACAGATAGGACGCAAAGAGTTCAGGGAGAGTGCACACTGGGGGTCGGAGTGGAAGCCGACGCTGGGTGGTCGTATTATACAGACGCGCAGACCTGTAGAACTCGACTCAAATATCTTTTCCGCGACGCAGAGACCAAAATCAGTCAGTCCCCACTACTCCCTTTCTGTCGCTTTAGCATCACCGTTGTTGCTACATCAGTCATTTTCCTTTCAGCCACCGTCCTGAGAAGGTTATTTAGTAGCGATAGGAGTGGGAGGTATTTGTCTTGACGTTATAACAACGTGGCAGCGTTGCGTTGATTGCCCAGGTCTGGGTACAGTGCGCTATTGCCAAGTCGAAATAAACTGTTTCCCAATATATGCTCCGTTAGTAATACGTTTAAACGATGTTACCTCTGTGAACATTGAGAGAGAGTGACTATGTGGCAAACATGGTGCAAGGAGCCCTCTACCTTTGCACTTAGCTCCGCCCCTTCCTCTCTCTCTCTACATTTTTCCTCGCGCAGAACGCGGAAAAATTATATGTGTCGCATTATATCTGAAAACGTAGAACTGCAACACATACACCCTGTATAAACTTAAATGTTACTGCAAGGCGCGTTCTTATGGCGACTTAATACACATCACACAGGCACGTTACTGCAGCAAACTTGACGCCAGGATCTTTGCTTTCTGCTCTGCTAGTTTAAAACAGATCTCGCCTGTAACTCTGCGTGGCCGTGAGAGGTGGGTCTGTCACATTAAAGCGAGAACAGGTAAAGGTAAAGGTAAAGTTCACCCTAGAACAGGCCATGAAGGCCCAGAGGGGGAGTAGAGGTGCAGTTCTACTCTTTCTTTAACCTCGGCGCTAGATGGGGGTGGGTGGTCAACTCCACGCCTCGGCCGCTTTACCCCCGGTAATGACCCGGTACCCATTGTACAGGAGGCTGGGTGGGCCCCAGGGCCGGTCTGGACGGGTGCTGAATATCTCGCCCCCAACGGGATTCGATCCCAGGACCGTCCAGCCCGTAGCGAGTCGCTATACCGACTGAGCTATCGCGGCCCACAAAGCGTGAACAGGGCGCTGAAGAAACTGTGCGGACCAAAACAGAAGGAAGTGACATGGGGCTAGAGGAACATGCATATGGGCGCGGCACGTGACACGTAAGGGAAAACAGAAACGCATGCACAGTTTTTGGGAGAAACCCAGACGGAAAGGATTGCTCGGAATAAATTATTTATATGGGGCGATATTAGAAAGGATCTCGAATTCTGATCGGAGGTGCGGGTGTGACCTCGATACATGAGGCTCAAGACAGGGACCAGTGGCGGGCTGTTGTGAATGCGGTAATGAACCTTCGGGTTCCACAACACGCGGGGAATTTCTTGACTAGCTGAGGACCTGTTAGCTTCTTAAGGACTGTGCCGAATGAAGTGACTTAAATGCGTTAATATATATATTATATTATATCGCCCCAAAGGGGGCCAACCCACAAACCATCAATTTTCAGGAAAAGCAAAAAACAGATTTTCGCTAACCATTCCTTTTGATTGCAAATGAACTATTTGAGCTATCAAAATTATATTACCGAGATCTATCTGAGCTATCAAAACGATAGTGATATCATTATCATTTTGATAGCTTAAAGATCTCATCTGCAATAAAAAGAAATTTTCTTGAAAATCTGTGTTTTGATTCTCCCGTAAAATTTATGTTTTGTGGGTTGTACCCTTTTTGTGAAATATGGGCGATATAATAATACACAGTATACACAAACGAATGGTGCGGTTTCAATGGTGAATAAAGGGAAACCGCACCATTCTTTTGTGTATACCCTGTATTATATACGCTAGAATTCTTGAAATTAGTACAGTATTATTTACACAGACTGTGAGCTTCCTCCAAAAGTTGGTAACCGCCTATCAGACATGCCTGCCAACCCACGAGATCCTCGTTTCGTCATTTCTACTGTGCACTGTGGACAACAGAGCCCCGCCATCGCCAAACACAATGTAGTTTTTCTACCGGTTTCTTGAATCACAAAAGGCTCAGAACAAGAGGCTTAAAATACTCAGAAAGCAGCTAAATGCATCAGAGATGTGTTTTATTCATTACTTCTGCAGAGGGCAGAGCCCTTACCGCAACTTCCTGAGCAAACAATATGGTTATCGAAGTACAGACGTAGCAGTTATATTCACAACTTGCAAGCTTTGTTTCTCACAGCTGCAGGCTCATGCCTTCTGGTACACTGTGCTGTGTCGACTGCTAAAACAGCCAACTCAGCACTTCGCGATATCTGTACGTATCACGTCCGTATTACGCAAAAACTTCCATGTTGCTCGCAGCGTATTTTGCGATTCATTCGCCCCCCCCCCCCCCCCGGCGATTGTTTCCGTAATAACTTCAAGGAAAGCAGTGTGTTTTCTGCGAGCAGCAACTGAGTTTTCTTATATACGTATGTAGCCGAACTGCAGGGTTAAATGGCAAAGTAGTGACCAAACTGCGTCGTTAGACGACCGATTCACGTAGCACACTTTCCACTGTTCCAATACATCTTCACTACGTCAAACAGTTGGCAATCCTGCACATATGTCACTGTACCGTGCTTCACATCTGCGTTACGCACCTATTTGTGTCATGCATACATTCTGCAGTCTGTCTTACGACAGGTCCATAGCCTCTTCCAAACCCAGTTCTCCACAGTGCGATCTAGTGCTTCCTCTTTCAATTTCCAGTATCTTCTCTTTTCCTTAAGGTCATCCAGTAGCTGCTTACGTCTTCTCCCTCGTCTTCCCGTCATTTCTATCCTTCCCTCTAACTTTCCTTCAATCACGTGTTTCAGAAGGCAGTTTCTACGCAAGATGTGACCAATCCAGTTAGCCTTTCTTCTTTTTACTGTATGTAGGTGTGTAGCTGCTTACGCCTTCTCCCTCGTCTTCCCGTCATTTCTATCCTTCCCTCTAACTTTCCTTCAATCACGTGTTTCAGAAGGCAGTTTCTACGCAAGATGTGACCAATCCAGTTAGCCTTTCTTCTTTTTACTGTATGTAGATGTGTAGCTGCTTACGCCTTCTCCCTCGTCTTCCCGTCATTTCTATCCTTCCCTCTAACTTTCCTTCAATCACGTGTTTCAGAAGGCAGTTTCTACGCAAGATGTGACCAATCCAGTTAGCCTTTCTTCTTTTTACTGTATGTAAGTGTGTAGCTGCTTACGTATTCTTCCTCGTCTTCCCGTCATTTCTATCCTTCCCTCTAACTTTCCTTCAATCACGTGTTTCAGAAGGCAGTTTCTACGCAAGATGTGACCAATCCAGTTAGCCCTTTCTTCTTTTTACTGTATGTAGGTGTGTAGCTGCTTACGTCTTCTTCCTCGTCTTCCCGTCATTTCTATCCTTCCCTCTAACTTTTCTTCAATCACATGTTTCAGAAGGCAGTTTCTACGCAAGATGTGACCAATCCAGTTAGCCTTCTTCTTTTTCTTAATTTATATTCTCTTTAACGATACTCTTACCTCAGACTGTACAGCATCGAATGCAGGCATTATTGTTCACGTCTACAGCTGTCAGACAATGGCACAGTAACTTAGGTTTACTTGCTTCCTGAACTGTCTGTATCGACATTAAAAAAAAAAGCAGTGATTTGGAAAATGGATGTTCCCTCCTCAGAAAATATTGAACGGAGGCGCCGACAAACTTGGGTCCGACAAAAAGGGCTGTTTTCAATCACTGGACAGCCTGTATCATTTAACAGCCTTCTATAAGGTAACCACCATTAGGATTATCCAGCCGAAGATAAGACAACATAAATACAAATCACAATAAGAACTGTGCAAATATGCCGAAAGGCTTAATTTAATTATGTCAATGCTCATTTCTACTTTTGTCTCGCATTCACAACATAGCAGAACAAACCCGAAATTAATACGAAGCATGTTAGCAAACAGAAAATAAAACACGCCCAAAAAAATGCGAGATCGTGTCAGCCTTCCGTACAGCTTGCTACCCTCTGGTTCGTGAAGCACACCATGAGCGTCGCTTCCTTCTATTTCTATTAACGCGCCGTTAGTACCATTTGCACAACACCGGCTTCAGTCTGACCTATCTCGTCAGCGTGTTCGGTCAGTTTAATTTTTTCCATGTGCCGGTGTTCCCGCTCCCGCAGGACTGGCCACACAAGTGCCCCAGTGCCGTGTTCCCGCTCCCGCATGGACCATGGCCACACAAGTGCCCCAGTGCCGGTGTTCCCGCTCCCGCAGGACTGGCCACACAACGTGCCCCCCAGGTAGCCCATGCGTGTTCCCGCTCCCGCAGGACTGGCCACACAAGTTGCCCAGCCACCAAGTGCCCTCCGTGTTGCTCCCGCACTCACCGGCAGGGACTGGCCACACAAGTGCCCCAGTGCCCGTGTTCCCGCTCCCGCAGGACTGGCCACACAAGTGCCCCAGTGCCCGTGTTCCCGCTCCGCAGGCGCACACAGTGCCAGCTGTGCCCACACAGGCAGTGTTCCCGCCCCGCAGGATGGCCACACAAGTGATGGTGTCCCGCTCCCGCAGGACTGGCCACACACAAGTGCTCCCAGTGCACACAACCCATCACATGACTCCCGCCAAACTCGCAGGCAACAGCGGATTGTCGCACCGTGCGGTGATCACAGCGAACTCCTCACGCTGTGTTTTGGAGCTGCAGCGATTGCCGACATGTTGTCAACTTCTCAAAAATGATAATTCATGTAAGCAAAGAACACTAATGGCTGAACCTCATTTTGGGCTTCCTCTAACTTGAACAACAAGTCAGACAATGCACGTAGAACGTAACACTGAGGCACGTTCGCGTAACTACTGTTGCCGTGGAAAAGCAGTAAGTATCACATATGAGTGTGCCTTTAGCCTTAGTTACCCAGCATGCAATGCGCATGCGCCGTATTATATTGTCATCTGTAGCCTGTCCGGCTGTACCATATTTTTCCACATTATCTCATAAACGGCACGATTTTCGGGAAAAAGTTATTGAACATAAAATGTGTGTTTTAATTTTCTCTACAACTTTTGTCTGAAACATTTCTCATTCTAAGATGAATGCAGCGAGATATTACCATAAATGTACATACGTCTTCATGTAAAGTACCGTTATTCTTGTCAGAATTTAATGAGACCTGAATATTCTCGACAGATTTTCGAAAAATACTCAAATATCAAATTTCATGAAAATTCGTCCAGTGGGAGACGAGTTGTTGCATACAGACAGACAGACAGACATGACAACTAAGTCGTCGATTTTGCGAAACCCCTAATAAAACGACAAACCGTTATCGCTATCCTGAGCAACGCAGTTGTGACAGAATGTACCGGTGGATGCAACTGCTATGCTCGGGAAGACAGTAATACAGAAACCCTGTCTGTTGCTCTCTTGTGCGATTACAGTCAAGTATCCTGTATAAAATCGTCTATCATGTTTTCGCTCTTCTGGGAAGTTACGCAGCGTAGATTGGTAGTTATTTACCGACGTTTCGGGGCAATCTATCGATCTCATCTTCGTGACTACTTGATCACTGAAGATGGGGCCGATAGTGTCCCGAAACGTCCGTAAATAACTACCAATCTACGCTACGTAACATCCCAGAAGAGCGAAGACGTCGTTTACACCGCATCGTAAGCCTGAAATCAAAGCAAATTTCTATCATTCTTATTACAGATTTTAGAAGTGTTTCAGACCACACGCACGTGCGTATGTGTAAAATGTAATCTTATTACATAAAACGCCGCACTTTGCCAGACTCGAAACCGCCGCGTGAAGACGCAAATCATTATCGTGCAGCGAGGCCTTGTGACACGGCCTCCTGCAGTAAGTGAGTTGCACGACGTCCCGTCCTTATCTGTCGAGACAGAGGGCGACGGGAAGTCGGCATGTCGGCGCGGATGGGCCATTAGAGTACATTCCCAAAACTTTCACGACGGCAGACGGCAGCGCTTCCTAGTGCCAAAATTACGAAACATTCTACTATGAAGGAAACCAACTGTGATAATCTCTCACCTTACCAACATTCTGTCTGGCCGGACGTCGTTTAAAATCCACGATTCTTGTACTCTCCTTTTCGATTTCGTTTGAATCGATTAGTTTTCCCTAACCCTTTAAAGTGCCTGAAACTCAAAATGACTCACGAACATTATGCAGTCAATCTAACTTCACCAAAAAGTGATAATCGATTCATGCAGTATCGATACATGAAATCGGCCATTTATGACCGCGACCGGCCAAACTGTATTTCATTACGGCTTGACATAGCCCATCATGTTACATAATTCCTACCACAACGAATTTCAAAACACAAATGTGTCCAGCCGTCTGGGCGCCGATACATTACCATGACCTCCACCTCCGGGCTCATTTTCTGACTTGGGGGGGGGGGGGGGTTGCGTTACTTTGTAAAAAAAAACGCCCAATGAATGAGCATATAAGTATGAATATTACTGAATTACTGTCTACAACGTTTCCAACAATAATTCACCGTTTAATGATCTTAAAGCTATACAAAGATATTCCAATTTCCGACATCTAAGCAGCGATATGAAGATGAACATTATTACACATTTCTTAAAACAACAAAACTTCTTCTTCTTCTTCCATGGCGTTACGGCCCGGGGTGGGCCAAAGCCTCCTTCTTTTTGGGATTTCATCCCGAAGGTTTCCTGGTTGGTAAGTGTGCATTCTGTAGTGAGTGACCGGCTCACTGACCGCACAAGTTTTTGCTCGATCCTGATGTGACTGTCAGAGCCATCTGGCAGGCAGTCAGGAGACTTTGGTGAGAAATGGCCACTTGAATTTTGCTTACGGACACTACTAGTTCTATTCATGCCCGAAGGTTCTTTTACGCACACTTCTTATTTATTATACAATACAATTTTTTACAGTAAAATCAGTCCAACATGTTTCGGTTCTCTATTTTGGGACCATCATCAGGGAGAAAGATATGGAACCGAAAATTTTGAACTGATTTTACTGTAAAAAGAAGTTATTGTATAGCAAATAAGAAGTGTGCATTTTGTTGGTTTAAGAAATGTGTGATCGAATGAAACTGCACGGTATGAACAATGTAAAATTAACATTATTGTTTGGCGGTTAACTGTGTGCGCATGCGCCATGTAAACTCGGAAAATTCAACATGCAGTTGGCAATACTGTAAATCCCACACGAGCAAACGTAGGACATGGAGGGCCTAAGACGAATTTTCTTGTCGGTTACAAGTTTCGGCATGTGGTGCCAATGACGTCCTGTACCGGACTTACACGACTGAAAATCACAGAGACGAAGATGACTGGTGATAATTACAAGCTTGTAACATTGGCGAGCACAAGGGACCACTCATTGGCCGTGGAGTAAAGCTCTTAATTAGCGCACTGTATGAAACCAATGCGAAAAACTACAAACACTACAGAAAAAGTAAAGCTTCCCTTGAGATCTTCGCTCTTCTGGGATGTTACACAGCGTAGACTGGTAGTTAGAGGTTCTCCCGAAACATCGGTAACTATCAATCTACTCTGCGTAACACCCAACAAGAGCCAAGATCTCATTTACACCGTGGCGGAAGCCTGATAACACGCAAAAGTTCAGTGCCATCAAGACATACACGGTGACTTCAGGTACTACACTCATTAACCTCGACACCAGATGGAAGTGAGTGGTTGACACCCCCGGCCGCTTTACCCCTCAAGAAAAAACGCCGATACCCATTGAACA
This sequence comes from Reticulitermes speratus, assembly GCA_021186555.1. Lineage (NCBI taxonomy): Eukaryota > Metazoa > Arthropoda > Insecta > Blattodea > Rhinotermitidae > Reticulitermes > Reticulitermes speratus. The sequence goes on from JAJKFL010000003.1 coordinate 55,788,054, forward strand.
GGAGGCTTGGTAGGTCTCAGAGCCAGTCTGGACGTTTTGCAGAAGATGGCCAAGGCCCCCTCATTATCGAGGCTTCACGATCATACTCTGACACACCACAGTCGGTAGGACTCCTCTGGACGAGTGATCAGCCCGTCACACAGACCTCTACCTGACAACACACAACACTCACAACAGACAAACATCCATGCCTCCGGGGGGGATTTTCTATTTTTGCCTGTCCGGGTTTTTCCCCTTTGATCCATTTTTGTACTGTTTAAATCCTTTCGTCCTTCATGTCACTTTACGTTCCATGCTACCGTCTTTACAACAAACACAACACAAACATCCATGCCCTCGGTGGGATTCGAACCCACAATCCCAGCAAGCGAGCGGCCGCAGACCCACGCCTTAGACCGCACGGCCACTGGGATCGGCGACTGTAAGAATTAGTAAGAATAAATGTACTTCTGTCATCGCCGTGTGTCTGCACAAAGCACACATTCTGGACAAAAAGCAAGTATTGAGAACGTCGCAGTAAGACGGACAGCGTCTGCATGCTAACCGACTGCAACTGCCTCAGTTACACGTCGAACGCTTTGCACAAGGGGCTTTTCAGATCGTCCAACAAACACGCAGCATGAAAATAACAGAGTGCGACGGTGACTTCTCAGAAGCAAGATCTCGTGACCTCGGGTTACTCTCTGAGCGAAAGCAAAACATCATTGATAACACCGGAGGACCGGCCGTCTTATCTCCGACCAGGCCACAGTACCATATTGAGAGCTGCTGTGAGGTCTGATTACAGAAACTCGCCGACTGTTTGCTTGTTGTTCAAGACGTCTCATCGTCTAAATTTAGGAGGTTAAAGCAACTGTTATTGGTGGCACAGAGAGTCGGCTGCCTTTCATCTTCTAGACAACAGAAATTAAACTACCTATTTTTAATTTAATGCCATCTCGTTTGAATAACAGCACATATACATACACATACACACAGACACATAATTTAAAGACTAACGAGCTTGCAAAGGCAGGATGATTTGTGCATTATTAACCCTCTCAAGCCCAGTTGCTTACTTCACGTACCGCTATGTTGAACTCCAAATTTCTACGTTCTGCAACAGAGACTCGGTGTTTACTGCGCGGTACGAGCTGAATCTTTAAATACAATTTCGTATAATCTTAGTCTTTAAAGCGTTACTTTGGGATGGATATGGAAGAAAGGTGTTGTGGTGTACCTGAGTTACCACACGGTCAGTTACCAGGACGTATAAGTAAATACACTAGAATCCCAGTATGGAACGCCCAGTATCAGGCCCGAGATTTGAACTGGTGACCTCCTGAATGCACAGCAGCAGGACTATCAACTCGACTGCACGAACGTTCGATTACCGTAATGTCAAACTCCGACACAAATAACAATAACACACATACCACAGCCATTACAGACAACACAAACATTCTTACGAAACTGCCAACATGCACGCTAGCCACCACAACGTTAGTGTACTGTGTAAGTATCCAACATGCACGCTAGCCACCACAACGTTAGTGTACTGTGCAAGTATCCAACATGCACGCTAGCCACCACAACGTTAGTGTACTGTGCAAGTATCCAACATGCACGCTAGCCACCACACCGTTAGTGTACTGTGCAAATATCCAACATGCACGCTAGCCACCACACCGTTAGTGTACTGTGCAAGTATCCAACATGCACGCTAGCCACCACAACGTTAGTGTACTGTGCAAGTATCCAACATGCACGCTAGCCACCACAACGTTAGTGTACTGTGCAAGTATCCAACATGCACGCTAGCCACCACAACGTTAGTGTACTGTGCAAGTATCCAACATGCACGCTAGCCACCACACCGTTAGTGTACTGTGCAAGTATCCAACATGCACGCTAGCCACCACACCGTTAGTGTACTGTGCAAGTATCCAACATGCACGCTAGCCACCACACCGTTAGTGTACTGTGCAAGTATCCAACATGCACGCTAGCCACCACAACGTTAGTGTACTGTGCAAGTATCCAACATGCACGCTAGCCACCACAACGTTAGTGTACTGTGCAAGTATCCAACATGCACGCTAGCCACCACAACGTTAGTGTACTGTGCAAGTATCCAACATGCACGCTAGCCACCACACACGTTCGTGTACTGTGCAAGTATCCAACATGCACGCTAGCCACCACAACGTTAGTGTACTGTGCAAGTATCCAACATGCACGCTAGCCACCACAACGTTAGTGTACTGTGCAAGTATCCAACATGCACGCTAGCCACCACAACGTTAGTGTACTGTGCAAGTATCCAACATGCACGCTAGCCACCACAACGTTAGTGTACTGTGCAAGTATCCAACATGCACGCTAGCCACCACAACGTTAGTGTACTGTGCAAGTATCCAACATGCACGCTAGCCACCACAACGTTAGTGTACTGTGCAAGTATCCAACATGCACGCTAGCCACCACAACGTTAGTGTACTGTGCAAGTATCCAACATGCACGCTAGCCACCACAACGTTAGTGTACTGTGCAAGTATCCAACATGCACGCTAGCCACCACAACGTTAGTGTACTGTGCAAGTATCCAACATGCACGCTAGCCACCACAACGTTAGTGTACTGTGCAAGTATCCGACATGCACGCTAGCCACCACAACGTTAGTGTACTGTGCAAGTACTGCGGTAAAGGTTTGGGATGTGATGTGGATACACACGATCAGTCACAGTTAATGGTATGAAAATGAAAATTCACTAAACAACAGCGTTATTCATTACTTGAAGATTTAGCGCCCAAATACTGTATTCTAATACTGACACGGGCACCACCCGTATGCCAGGTTTGAAATAAAATAAATTTATTCATTATGGAAAGTCATATTTAAAAGGGACGGGAATTATAAACGTCAATTCTGGAACTAGTGGCACTTCACGTTTGTTCCCGGAACAAGACTGGCAACAAAGCTTTGATTTAAGTAATAACAAGCATTCACTGTGCACAACACAGCAAGTATTTATAGGCTACAGTTTCGGCGTCATGCTTACTATTATTTAAAAGACAAGAGCAACCTGAATTACATTTAAAGGCACAGTTCGTACCGCGCAGTAAACACACTACGTCTCAGTTATACAAACCAGTCAGTTAATGTTGTACAGTGAAATAATCACTGTTTGTTCTGAGATCCACACAAAACACATAAATACAGTCCGTACCGCGCAGTAAACACACTCCGTCTCAGTTATACAAAACAGTCAGTTAATGTTGTACAGTGAAATAATCGCTGTTTGTTCTGAGATCCACACAAAACACATAAATACAGTCCGTACCGCGCAGTAAACACACTCCGTCTCAGTTATACAAACCAGTCAGTTAATGTTGTACAGTAAAATAATCGCTGTTTGTTCTGAGATCCACACAAAACACATAAATACAGTCCGTACCGCGCAGTAAACACACTACGTCTCAGTTATACAAACCAGTCAGTTAATGTTGTACAGTGAAATAATCGCTGTTTGTTCTGAGATCCACACAAAACACATAAATACAGTCCGTACCGCGCAGTAAACACACTCCGTCTCAGTTATACAAACCAGTCAGTTAATGTTGTACAGTGAAATAATCGCTGTTTGTTCTGAGATCCACACAAAACACATAAATACAGTCCGTACCGCGCAGTAAACACACTACGTCTCAGTTATACAAACCAGTCAGTTAATGTTGTACAGTGAAATAATCGCTGTTTGTTCTGAGATCCACACAAAACACATAAATACAGTCCGTACCGCGCAGTAAACACACTCCGTCTCAGTTATACAAACCAGTCAGTTAATGTTGTACAGTGAAATAATCGCTGTTTGTTCTGAGATCCACACAAAACACATAAATACAGTCCGTACCGCGCAGTAAACACACTACGTCTCAGTTATACAAACCAGTCAGTTAATGTTGTACAGTGAAATAATCGCTGTTTGTTCTGAGATCCACACAAAACACATAAATACAGTCCGTACCGCGCAGTAAACACACTCCGTCTCAGTTATACAAACCAGTCAGTTAATGTTGTACAGTGAAATAATCGCTGTTTGTTCTGAGATCCACACAAAACACATAAATACAGTCCGTACCCGCGCAGTAAACACACTACGTCTCAGTTATACAAACCAGTCAGTTAATGCTGTACAGTGAAATAATCGCTGTTTGTTCTGAGATCCACACAAAACACATAAATACAGTCCGTACCGCGCAGTAAACACACTACGTCTCAGTTATACAAACCAGTCAGTTAATGCTGTACAGTGAAATAATCGCTGTTTGTTCTGAGATCCACACAAAACACATAAATACAGTCCGTACCGCGCAGTAAACACACTCCGTCTCAGTTATACAAACCAGTCAGTTAATGTTGTACAGTGAAATAATCGCTGTTTGTTCTGAGATCCACACAAAACACATAAATACAGTCCGTACCGCGCAGTAAACCCACTACGTCTCAGTTATACAAACCAGTCAGTTAATGCTGTACAGTGAAATAATCGCTGTTTGTTCTGAGATCCACACAAAACACATAAATACAGTCCGTACCGCGCAGTAAACCCACTACGTCTCAGTTATACAAACCAGTCAGTTAATGCTGTACAGTGAAATAATCGCTGTTTGTTCTGAGATCCACACAAAACACATAAATACACTGTGTGGGTAGGTCTCACACATACAGTACAGCAGGTGCGGTCCAGTATGCAGCATCGCTGTCGTACTGGGGAGGACCCGGGCTCAAATCTCCGCTTGGCAACAGGCTATCCTGAATGAGGGTTAGCTGCTATCACACGGTCCCCTGAAGCACACGCCGGGACACTCTCTCAGACTAGCGCACAGCGCCGGCCTTCTCTAACAGCCTTTCCAACTCATTAATCATATTATCATTCGACGCTACAACACAGCTGGCTACCGTCAGCGTCGCTAAATAAATCATAAATAACAAAATATAAGTAAAAATCTAAAAATATCGTCGGACACTTTCCAAATACTTTTAACATATCAGTCATTCCAGTTTAACATTTTTTTTACAGATCTATTTATAACTGAAAAAGTTGGCATGGGAATAAAATTCATACAACGAACTTCACTGCACATCTGACAAGATCGCGGACGTAATGGAACTCAATGTGACTTGGAACGGTACTAAAATCTGTCATTTGACTAAGAATGACTGGTCTCCGGGTCATACTGAAAGCCCCGAGGCCCCCCCCCCCCAAAATACGACACAGGGCTTACCCACTCCACGGTGATATCACGCTCCGAAACACAGTGGCTGTTACATGCACCACAGGCTGTCGTACTTACGTCTCGTGTGATTATTACAATGAATTGTAACTTCCCCAAATTGCCTTCGCTGACTGATGTTTGTAATGTGGACGAAGTGTGTTTACTGTGAGGTAGGAACTGAATTTTCAATGCAATTCTCACGATTTTACCAACAATCTGCAGCATGAAGCCCCGCAAGGTGCGCCGACAATTGCAAACACAACGGACTGTTACTATGTGACTGTAGTGAATGTGTGTGTCTAACTACTCCCTAGCTCTTCTCTTTCTTCTAGCAATGCTCCGTATTTATCTTCAACTTTAAAGCTATTCTTTTAACACAAGGGCAAAGGAGCCAAGCCTGCGGACCTTCCAACAGAAGTCATGCTCTTGCGGTCATTCGTGTGGCATAAAAAACGAAAAAGCAAAATTTATGTCGTTTACGTCGGGGGGGGGGGGGGGGGGCACAAATTTTCCAAAAATTCAGGAGCCATCTCAAAGTTCTAGGCGCCAGAAAAGCGACATGAAGCAAGTTCCACACTGTGGGCCCACAAATATCAGGCGCCACCGTACAAAATTTAGTCGCCATGGCGACCTGGCTCCCGGAATTTGGGCGCACTTCGTTTACATGCTTCAAGGACATCAACGCCCATTACGCATCTCAGCTGAGCGCCACCCTATCGAACATTCAGTCTCTACATTCTGCCCACACAGCGTATTTGTGTTTCAGACGAGTCTTACAACAGCGTTAGCGGGTTAGTCCATCCACAGGAGCTCAGTGGTAAGGTATCACTTAAATGAGGGGTGCACAAATTTTCCAAAAATCTAAGAGCGATCTTAACCCTTTAAAGCCCAATGGTCACTATATGTACCACATGGTTTAACATTCAACAATTCTCCGTTCTGCCCACACAGTGTATTTATGTGCTTTGTGTGGATCTCAGAACAAACAGCGATTATTTCACTGTACAGCATTAACTGACTGGTTTGTATAACTGAGACGGAGTGTGTTTACTGCGCGGTACGGACTGTATTTGTGTGGATCTCAGAACAAATAGCGATTATTTCACTGTACAACATTAACTGACTGGTTTGTATAACTGAGACGGAGTGTGTTTACTGCGCGGTACGGACTGTATTTATGTGTTTTGTGTGGATCTCAGAACAAACAGCGATTATTTCACTGTACAACATTAACTGACTGGTTTGTATAACTGAGACGGAGTGTGTTTACTGCGCGGTACGGACTGTATTTATGTGTTTTGTGTGGATCTCAGAACAAACAGCGATTATTTCACTGTACAACATTAACTGACTGGTTTGTATAACTAAGACGGAGTGTGTTTACTGCGCGGTACGGACTGAGTTTTTGAAGGAACATATTACGTTTCGTCCTTAAAGGGTTAAAATTCCAGGCGCCACAAGGAAAACAATAGCAAACCCTGACTTAAATGAATATTTAAGAACACACGCTAAGTACAATTAACATGCCTGCATTATGCATGGGATATTACGTAAGATCTGATTTCCATGTTCAAGATAAACTGCAGTACTTCACACGACGGTCCAAGTTCCTTACTCACAGCTCAATATCGGTACATATAACACGTGGACGTAATACATTCAGTGTACCACGTGTTGACGCCTATATTCGTCTATTAGACGCGCAAACAAGACGAGATCTACTGCACACGTGTTCCATTCTTACAAACATTTGGCCATATAATTAACGTCTACCATCAATTCCGCCTCCTTGTGACGTGTTGGCGCCGCGAACTGCGAACCTCTCGACATGACCAGCACTGCCCGAACTACGCACATTCAGTACAAGGCTGCCACATGTTTCGGCGAGAGGTAAAACGGTGAAGTCCCTATGCACGCCATGAAGACATGCTCAAACTCTACACTAGCTACAGATGTGGTCAACATCACGCCCCGGCCGCTTTATCCCGTGCCAAGCACACCGGTACCGTCTGAACAGAAGGCAGGATGGGCACCAAAGCCGGTCTGGGCGTTGTGGAGAGGAGGAAAAATATCTTACCCTGCCAAGATTCGAACCCCGGATCGTGTAGCCCCGTAAACTAGGCATTACACCGACCGAGCTTTACAGCTCCATTATTGTTATTATTATTATTATAAACCGAAATAGCATAGTCGGTATAGCGACTCGCTACTGACTGGACGGTCCGGGGATCGAATCCCGGTGGAGAGCGAGATTTTCCGCAACCGTTCAGACCGGCCCTGGGGCCCACCCAGCCTCCTGTACAATGGGTACCGGGTCTCTTTCCCGGGCGTGGCACTGACCACCCACCCCAATCTAGCGCCGAGGTTAAAGAAAGAGTACAGCTATAACCCTTCTGGGCCTTCAAGGCCAGTTCTAGGGACAACTTCGCCTTACTCCTCACCTTTACACTTTTATTATTATTATTATTATTATTATTATCATCATCATCATCATTATTAGTGTTGCTGCTGCTGGTGGTGCAGCAGTCCTATTACCAACTACAGTCTACGATACAGCTGCTCGGCTAACTCACAGCTCAGTGCCGTCCTTAAGTTAGCGATACTGCGTCATATGAAATTTGTACGCATGTGTGTGACGTCATAAGCGTACGGCCGGCGGTTCATAAAGTTACAAACATCAGACAGGCTTCATGCAGGCGCCAGTGTGTTGTTTTACATTCTACAAAGAAAAGAACGCCACAACAAAATTTGCATTCCACGACGAACTGGCGCCAAGGCAGGGTTTCCACCTTCAGAAGGAGACCCTGCGAGTGTCCGACAACCTTGCACACTGTCCGCGTGTCACATGCTCGATCTTGCAGAACTCTACTTTGCCCACAGAGTGTTATGTGCCTCCAGCACACTCCTATCACTATAAACAGCCCTCATTTCGGGATTTTGGTCTTCTGGGATGTTATGATGTGCAGTGTGTAACAACGACACACACTGCGCATTCATCTTCAAGGGCTTTTAGCTCCTACAAACATGAAGGCGATTGGTTCGTTCGAAACGCCAGAATGTTAAATTACCAACTAAACAGCGTAACATCTGTGAAGAACAACATCCTCAGTATCAGTGCTGTGGAAACCTGAAAAATCGCATCTCTTACTTCCCTACACAGAATAAACCGACTGATCCTAGCATCTGAGACGCAGTGTGTTTTCTGTGAATAGGAAATGAACTTTTTAACACAGACAAACCTGAAAAATCGCATCTCTTACTTCCCTACACAGATAAACCGACTGATCCTAGCATCTGAGACGCAGTGTGTTTTCTGTGAATAGGAAATGAACTCAGTGTGTTTTCTGTGAATAGGAAATGAACTTTTTAACACAGACAAACCTGAAAAATCGCATCTCTTACTTCCCTACACAGAATAAACCGACTGATCCTAGCACTGAGACGCAGTGTGTTTTCTGTGAATAGGAAATGAACTTTTTCAGATGTCGTTTTGAATAGTGATTACAACTGAGACGCAGTGTGTTTTTGGAATAGGAAATGAACTTTTTAACACAGACAAACCTGAAAAATCGCATCTCTTACTTCCCTACACAGAATAAACCGACTGATCCTAGCATCTGAGACGCAGTGTGTTTTCTGTGAATAGGAAATGAACTCAGTGTGTTTTCTGTGAATAGGAAATGAACTTTTTAACACAGACAAACCTGAAAAATCGCATCTCTTACTTCCCTACACAGAATAAACCGACTGATCCTAGCAACTGAGAAGCAGTGTGTTTTCTGTGAATAGGAAATTGAACTTTTTATTACACAGAAACAACCACATGAAACATCGCATCTCTTACTTCCCTACACAGAATAAACCGACTGATCCTAGCAACTGAGAAGCAGTGTGTTTTCTGTGAATAGGAAATGAACTTTTTAACACAGACAACCCTGAAACATCGCATCTCTTACTTCCCTACACAGAATAAACCGACTGATCCTAGCAACTGAGAAGCAGTGTGTTTTCTGTGAATAGGAAATGAACTTTTTAACACAGACAACCCTGAAACATCGCATCTCTTACTTCCCTACACAGAATAAACCGACTGATCCTAGCAACTGAGAGCAGTGTGTTTTCTGTGAATAGGAAATGAACTTTTTAACACAGACAACCCTGAAACATCGCATCTCTTACTTCCCTACACAGAATAAACCGACTGATCCTAGCAACTGGAAGCAGTGTGTTTTCTGTGAATATGAACTGAACTTTTTAACACACAATACTTTACAAGAGACTTCCACTTGCGCGCCGTTACTTTCATAATTCCGCCCTAAGGCAGTGCAGAAACTTTCCTCTGCTCCGTGACTACTTGGCTTACACACATGACGGGCAGCGTTAAGGACTGAGTTAGCCTAGCCTGCTCGCGTCGCAATTTGGAATCCCCGAACAAACGAGCCCAGTCCACTGCATCGAAACACTGGGGGGGGGGGGGGCGAAATCTGCAAGCACCCTCCGCAACGTTTCCCACTACACCCTTTAACCTTTTCTTCCCGTTGCTTTCTTTCACCCCGTCTCTCTCTCCCCCTCCTGTTACGCCATTCATGTCCAAAACTGTAGAGTCACGACTGTCTCACAAACCCCTAGACAGAACTGAGTGGAGTTTCACATTACATCGCTCAAGGGCACTACACGCAACGGTAACGAGGTATTCTGTGCACCACGTACGGGGGAGTGGAGGTATAGCTCCACGTATACTTACCCTCGGCACTAGATGGAAGTAGGTAGTCAGCTTCACGCACCGGCCCCTGTAACCCCAAGGGAACGGCCCTAAAAACGCACTGAACAGAAGGCTTGGTGGACGGATTGGGAAGGAGAAAATATCTCTTGTCCATGTCGGGAGTCGAAACACAATTCCTCGGTCGCCCAGCCCGTAGCCTATTCACTACACTGACTGAGCTATTCGGGCATCACAAACACGTGAACAATATGTAAGTACCGCAAACACTGAGGATGGACCCGGCCTTAACACGCGTGCACCTGGCGCTTTGGTAGTGACGCCTGATATTGTAGGCCCTCAGTTCGGAACTCGACAGCCCTACGACATGAACTGTTCTACATGTTAAAAACATCTAAGGAAACTGACAAACTGCAGCGTAAATATACGCCTTCGAGCAGAAATAGCTACCCGGATGTATCTGTATGGTCGCGCGGTCTAAGGCGTGGTTCTGCGGCCGCTCGCTTGCCGGGACTGCGGGTTCGAATACCGCCGGAGTCATGAAATTCTGCCTCTCGTAAATGTGTTTTGTCGGTACAGGACTCTGCGACGGGCCGATCCCTCGTCCAGAGGCGTCCCACCGAGTGTGTGTGTGTGTCGCCTGAGTGTGATCACGTGCTACAATAACTCTCTACACCTACAATGAGCAGGTAGAAAAAATGTATGTATAGTTGTATGGGGCGAACCGTGCTAGGTGATGAGGGCTGTGACGTCACAGTTTGGTGGTCAGATGCCAACACTGAAAATGGAGGCAGTAGATGCCTCTTATAGGGTCCGAACAACACATCGCTCTGAATATTACGTATTCATTATAGTTTGCTACATGTTTCGGCAGCCTTATACAGCCACTATCAGGTAGTCTTATTCTCTAGGAAGCTGATGATGGCTGTATAAGGATGCCGAAACGTGTAACAAAATATAATGAATACATAGCATTCAGAGTGTTGGACCCTATAATCGGTACTGCCTTGATAAACACAACGCGATAATGGTACCTAAACTGGAGGCAGTAGGCCCTAAAGGTAGGTACCTATCTACCAAACTACACTGTACCGGGATATAGTTTGGAATAACACAATTACTTTAAAACAGGAACATGCAAATTAAGAAATGAAAACTTACTGGTGTAATTAACGAGAGACACGGTGACTACACTGACATCGCCTATGGCTACAGTACACACCGTGACCACTACGGGGTCAACTGCATAATACAGGTGTCCCTTTTATTGTGTCCACGAGTATGACAGCTGTCATGAGACGTCCCGGGGTATAAAGGCTTTCTAAGCAATAAAGATGTCGTGCACAGGGACACAATAAAAGGGACACAGTGCTTTTGGATGTTGTACAAGAAGTCGGCGATAGGAAATAGCAGACAGGCACGAAAATTACATATTTAGAAACAGCACACCCACGCTGTTCCTTCGCTTTAAGCACTGATTATCTCACCAAGGTTCGTCTAAAAACAATGCCAATATACTATCAATTTTAGTAACAGTCCATATGCAGTAAACACAGTTTTATTGCTGTTGCCTAATGTCACTTTTAACACAAATGTACTATCTGAAACCTTAACATTTCAGTTTACATGACTCTGGCCGCCATGTGCATATTCACCAATTGCATATATGAAGAAAAGTCCTCCTTGAACAGCCAACACTCACTCTGGCATGAACAATTACTCGCCTTTTTACGCAACCTGTAGGTACAGTACCGAGTTCACAACAGCCTGTCACCTGGTCCTTATCCTGAGCCAACCGAATCCAATCCCTGCTCTCTTATCCCACATTCCCAACATCCATTTTATTATCCTCCAAATTATGCCTAGTCTTCGGAGTGGCCTCATCGGTTCATGTTTTCCGACCAAAATTCTGAACGCAATTTTTATTTCTCTCATGCGCCAAACATGTCCTAACCAGCTCAACATCCTTCATCATCGCAACAGTATTTAGACCTATTCGAACTACGTCTCGACTTCTGAATGTACGAATCTTTACAAATATCTGACAGGGCCGCCCCATCTCTAAGCAGTAATATGTGGCTAAGAGCAGGGGTGCACAACTCTCAGGCGCCAGATCGCCTGGGCGACTGCATTTGTACGGTGATGTCTCAAATTATATAACCTGCTTCATCTCACCGTTCAGGGAAACTAAAATTTTGAGATGGATCCTAGATTTTTTAAATATTTGTGCACCCCTGGTTAACAGTCCAGATTATAAAACAATTACCGCAACCGTGAACATGCACTCTTCCGGGATATGACGCCATGTAGGTTATATTAGTATACAATCACTGTCGTTTCGGAGAGCTTCTGCCGCCCTCTTCAAGGTACAAGAAGCCCACGCAGAGCGACTTCTTAAACCAAGCTAGACCTGAATCTTTATGAACATGGCTGCCAGACTTCAAATCTCGCGTAGGCCTACTGTAACCGTGTTAAGAATATGCATTTCATCACTTACCGGGTTTGCAGAGCCGACTCCAGTGGTACGGATTGCAGCATATATACACGGTGTCTTTGGAAGATCTACACACAGGTAAACGTTTGAGTTCGGCGGCTTGCCTGAGATCAGGCCACCGCCAAAACTGGCAACAGAGCAAATGAGGGTCCAGCATCGAAGGTTGATCGCGGGGCAACAGAACGCATGCAGACAGATCCGCACCACGACTGTCGATAGCTGCCAGTAACATCTCTAGCTGATTGTCTTTGAGTCGCTTTAATAAATCGTTTCGAACCTTTTCAGAACTGAAACACTGTTGTTGTTGCTGTTGTGAACAAGAATTTGTGTGTCTGTTGCTGCAAAAGCAACAATACGAAGGAGAGGAAGACGATAGGCAAGTTTCTGTTTGACCCGAGGCTTCATGCTCCTGTTTCACTACGCGTGCCTTCAACAGGCGTTTAACCAAAGTGTTCCGTTTGGCCCGGAACATGTACATGAAAGTACACAGCTGCGTCTTCCAGGGTTCTGTCGCTTCTGCTATGGAGGGGCATTTGGGAGCCACTTCATACACAGAGGGAGTCACAATGAACCGATACAAAAACCGAGGGGGTTTCCAATCGTCACTCAGGGACGATGTATTACTTTATCAAATCTTCCTGTGAAGGCGAATTAAATCAGAAATTGTTTCGTTATTTTGGTCCCGTACTTACGGACATTCTATGCCCAATGTGGGTTTGTACACGCCATAATGGACAATCATGAAATTCTCGCGGCACATTTCCATCGGCACAAAACTCAATTTAAAGTGCTGGTTCACATATATACCAGTCATATTATTTTGACTTTATGTAAGTGAATGCATCATCACATTGCACATCCTTTACTATCACCATCTCACTCCACACTGCACACCCGACACATGTGATGAACACAACACACACACATATATACACATATAAACAAAAACCTTGGCGTATTAATAAACCTTGTTAGTAACAATTACAACATAATGTAGCACTGTGTTTAAACGGGCCTTCGTTCGTTCCACTACAATCGCAATCAGAGCTGAAATTTATGCATGCTACCTCGATGTAATAAAGAAGTATTTGCTTTCCCGAACACAGCGTATTTCAACGTTCAAATATAATCTACTGTCACACATTACCTTCTCTACAGAAATTATAATTATTAAAAACGTTCGGATGTGCAAACGCCACTCAAAAACGGGTAAATAAATAGGGAACACAACACTACATACTTCCACCACGAACAGCCATGGACGAACTAACAGCCAGAGAGATCACAGGCTTGGATAGGAATGAAATCACTCTGAAGTTCCCCAACAATCCAGCAGAGGCGCCACTATTTGAACTCGTCCGAGCAAGTCATCAGATAAAGTTAACAGCAAGACAGATCTACGGACGAAACAACAATTTCTACTGCATGCCTGAATCAAGCTCATTAGAACTATGAATCAAAATTGCCTTCTCGTTTAAATCAAATACGTATTAAGTTCGGGAAATGCTCATTTCCATTATGTTCAAAGTTTCTGTATTTCCGTCCACTCTCTTGGAACGTTAAAGGTTAGACTGTGATGTTACGCCGGTCAGGCTGGGAAATACCGACGTTTCAGAGGCAGCCGTCACGGCGTCACACACCAGGAGTCTTGACTCTTCGTCAACGCTGTTGTGATACTAGATCTCACATGAAGGAAATAATACAGAGTGAGTGTACCAGACAACATTTCCTGAGGATGACATTAGACATGAGGTGGGGAGACTGAGGAGAAACAGGAGAAGTTCACATAATGAGGCGCTGCATGAAGTGTACTGTGTTGCTGGAGTGGGCAAATGGAGGATGATTAAAACGACGGAGCATGTAGCATGCAAAGGAAAGGTGATAAGGTATGGAGAACCGTACAAAGTTTGGGCCAAAAAACTTTTAAGAGAAAACACTTCCAGCTAGATCTGGACATAGATTATAGGATAATATTGAAATGGATCTTACATAAATAGGGCGAGTGTGTGGATTGGATTTGAGAGAAGATTACGGTGTTTTGAGCCGTGAGGTGTGTCATAGGCTAGCAGACCGATAAACAAAATAGTATAGAAGTCCTCAGAATTTCCCTACCACACGTGCTGCTGCTGCAGCCCATCTGAGTACCGTTTACATTCTGTTCCTACCGCACAGAGAAAGCATTGCTGTTGTATTACAAAGATCAACTTTTTTTTCCAATGGCTCGACAGCCCTTGGGGGCCTAGGCCGCCTCGTTTTTCGAGGCTTCACGATCACACTTTTTAGACACACCACACTCGGTAGGACTCCTCTGGACGAGGATCAGCCGTCGCAGAGACCTCTACCTGACAACACACAACACTCACAAGAGACAGACATCCATGCCCCTGGCGGAATTCGAACCACAATCGTAGTAAGCGAGCGGACGTAGACCCACGCCTTAGACCGCGCGGCCACTGAGATCGACCTGCTGCTGTTTAGCCCCCCCCCCCCCCCCCCAACACCACACACACACACAAACATTGCTTCTTGTTAGGCTCCTACGAACCACAACAATACGCTTTGTTGGTAAAATGCTGAGTTTTTTAAAGTTAAAGCTGGTGTTACATGTCATTATCAACATGCCCTAAGGATTTAAAACATTGCACCTATTGTCGGCCTTCCATTATTAATATTGGACTGGCTGCAGCTATGGTGTGAGTATTGTTGTACATAAATGACGTACGGACGGGTAAACGACTCAGACTCTCGCCACTGTGAGTGCCAAAATTTTATGACGAAACTTTAAATACAAAAATAAAATAATTAAGGGAGGTTTCAAAAGAGCACACATCTGTTCATCCGTGATGATATAAGCAACCACAGGTGACACATCCCACAAAACTAAGATGAATTCCTGCAATTAGAGCTTTGTTTGCAATCAAATAACAACTGTCACTATATGCATTCTGTACTAAATGTTTTGACCAGTATAATATTTGTATTGTAACTCTATTATGAAATATCTAGCCATTACTGTATTTTTCTTTGTTAAATACCTCCTTGAAGATGGTCGGAAAAGGCCGGAACATGTAGCAAGTTTACCACACGTTCATTCATTCATAATTCATTCATATATTCAGTATTCCAGATATCCGCCGAGGTGGATACAGAACTTGTCATTATAATAACAATAAGCATAATACAGAATGAGTCTTACAATAGAACACAATAATAGTGAGTTAAGTGAGTGAATACAATACTAGTAAGCATATAAATATAATACATAAAAAAGCCCTCAGGTTTTACAGTGAAATAGGATTAGTTCGTAATAGATAACCAAGGGATACTGATATAGTGTACAAAACCGAGACTGAAAAATTAATACCAATATAATAAGAAATTTTGTATGCATGTCATAATTGTTCAAAGTACTCGTCTAATGTATAAAATGAATACGTTAGGTATATTATTGTATCTAATTATAGTGCAGTTGTTGGAATATATATGGTGACTTGTCTTATTGCACGCTACATGGACAATTCTAAACTGATATTACAGTTCAAGAAGTAACGTAACACAGTACAGCCCAATAACAATATTATAACGATCTCTCGGCTATTGAAAATATGCGATATTAAATCTTTTAAACAAGTACAAAGTTGTACGGTATGATATCTCGTTACCACTGAAAAACTAAACAATATGACATGACGTAACACTTGCTCACATGTTTTTATGAGGAATAGCTGATGATGGTTTTATAATTAGCCGAAACATGTAGCGCCTTATTCTGAAAACAAATTTGTTTTGTCAGTAAAAAGAGCTGTGTTGACTGGACTGAGGTTCATGTAATGTCATATTGAACACAGCCCCGCACATTCTTTAATGATGTAACCACGGTGTAATGATGTAACCACGTGCGCACCACGTGCAAAGCTGCTTGTACCACTGTTGTACTGATAGGTCCGCGATGCTAGGCGCGGCACGTGAAACAGGTTGGTTGGACGCCATGTAATTGATACACCTATAGTGATAGGACAGAAAAACACACGAAATATTTCATGGCCCACTATCGCCTTTTGCTCAATGAATGGAGAATACGTGAATGGAACTCGGAACGTCAGAAGGATGTTTGTCACTGCAGTAGAGCAGTCCAAACATTTTGTGATCCATGACGTCCCGAATTCCTTTTGGCCGCAGATAATCTCACTCACATTCTTTTACGCTCATTTTATATCAGGAGTCGGGATAGCTCAGTCGATATAGTGACTAGGCTACGGGATGGATGTCCGAGGAACTGTGGTTCGCTTTCCGACAGGGGCAAGAGATTTTTCTGTTCTCCGAAAAGTCCAGACCGGCCATTGGGCCCACCCAGCCCCCTATTCGATAGTAACAGGGTTATTGCCTTGCAGTAAAGCGGCCGGGGCGTGAAGCTGAGCACTCACCACCATCTAGTGTTCAGGTTAAGAATGAGTGGAGTTATACGTCTGCTCCCCTATATGCCTTCATAGCGTGGACAGGGACAGCTTTACCGTTTACTCGTACAAGGAGTCACATCACAGTCACATCACAGTCACATCACAGTCACATCACAGTCACATCACAGCCACATCACAGCCACATCACAGTCACATCACAGTCACATCACAGCCACATCACAGCACATCACAGTCACATCACAGTCACATCACAGCACATCACAGTCGCATCACAGTCGCATCACAGCCACATCACAGTCACATCACAGTCACATCACAGTCACATCACAGCCACATCACAGCCACATCACAGTCACATCACAGTCACATCACAGTCACATCACAGCCACATCACAGTCACATCACAGTCACATCACAGTCACATCACAGCCACATCACAGTCACATCACAGTCACATCACAGCCACATCACAGTCACATCACAGCCACATCACAGTCACATCACAGCCACATCACAGTCACATCACAGTCACATCACAGTCACATCACAGTCACATCACAGTCACATCACAGCCACATCACAGCACATCACAGTCGCATCACAGTCCATCACAGTCACATCACAGTCACATCACAGTCACATCACAGTCACATCACAGCCACATCACAGTCACATCACAGTCACATCACAGTCACATCACAGTCGCATCACAGTCGCATCACAGTCACATCACAGTCGCATCACAGTCACATCACAGTCACATCACAGCCACATCACAGCCACATCACAGTCACATCACAGTCACATCACAGTCGCATCACAGTCGCATCACAGTCGCATCACAGTCGCATCGCAGTCGCATCGCAGTCGCATCGCAGTCGCATCGCAGTCACATCACAGTCACATCACAGTCACATCACAGTCGCATCACAATCGCATCACAGTCGCATCACAGTCGCATCACAGTCGCATCACAGTCGCATCACAGTCACATCACAGTCACATCACAGTCACATCACAGTCACATCACAGTCACATCACAGCCACATCACAGTCACATCACAGCCACATCACAGTCACATCACAGTCACATCACAGTCACATCACAGTCGACATCACAGTCACATCACATGTCACATCACAGCCACATCACAGTCACATCACAGTCACATCACAGTCACATCACAGTCACATCACAGTCGCATCACAGTCACATCACAGTCGCATCACATAGTCACAGCCATCCTAATGTTTCGCTCGGTTTCTGCCCTTGATGAAGCCACAAGCCATAAACATGTAGGTGTATGGAGGGAGTGAAGGATGGTTTAATGGAATCTTAAACTCGGCACTAGATAGAACTGAGTGGTTAGCTTTATGCCCGGCCGCTTTACGTCCAGGGGAAAAGCTGCAGTACCCCTTGAATAAGCGAAAGAATGAGCCCCAGAACCGGTCTGAAAGCAGCGGACTGAGAGGAATTTCTGCCATTACCGGGAGTTTAAACCCGGTCTTCTGGTAGTCCGTACTGTAGACTAATCATCTGAAACCAGTCTTCTGGTAGCCCGTACTCTAGACTAATCATCTGAAACCAGTCTTCTGGTAGTCCGTACTCTAGACTAATCATCTGAAACCAGTCTTCTGGTAGTCCGTACTCTAGACTAATCATCTGAAACCAGTCTTCTGGTAGTCCGTACTCTAGACTAATCATCTGAAACCAGTCTTCTGGTAGTCCGTACTGTAGACTAATCATCTGAAACCAGTCTTCTGGTAGCCCGTACTCTAGACTAATCATCTGAAACCAGTCTTCTGGTAGCCCGTACTCTAGACTAATCATCTGAAACCAGTCTTCTGGTAGTCCGTACTCTAGACTAATCATCTGAAACCAGTCTTCTGGTAGTCCGTACTGTAGACTAATCATCTGAAACCAGTCTTCTGGTAGTCCGTACTGTAGACTAATCATCTGAAACCAGTCTTCTGGTAGCCCGTACTGTAGACTAATCATCTGAAACCAGTCTTCTGGTAGCCCGTACTGTAGACTAATCATCTGAAACCAGTCTTCTGGTAGCCCGTACTGTAGACTAATCATCTGAAACCAGTCTTCTGGTAGCCCGTACTGTAGACTAATCATCTGAAACCAGTCTTCTGGTAGCCCGTACTGTAGACTAATCATTGTCATGGAAAGAACGAGCCATTGTCAAGTCCTTTGTGGGCAGGACGTTGAGTTTTTGGCTGTTAAACCTAGCGGTACATATAGTAACCACTGGGCTTGAAGGGAACTGCGCGTTCAGCACATTTTGCAATACAGTCATAGTCATCCCTCGCTTTTAGAGGTGGTTACATTCGAAGACACCCCCCACCCCACTTCCAAAAGGCGAAAATCCGCGAATAATTGACCAGTCCCACCCCCAAACAATCTTTTAGCACTTCTAAGTGTTTTTCTTTATAATCACGTATTTTAATGTTTCTTTTTTATTTTTAAATCCGTTTTAGCCATTTAACCACAAAACAATAAATATGAAAAATAAAAAAAACCTTTAATTTAATTTTTACTCGCTTTTAATATTATTTTGCGACTGCTTTAATTTCGCTGGTCGGAGTTTCTTTTCTTTGCAGAAATACTGTGGTCGGGAGCTGCTTTTTTTTTTTTTTTAGCTCCTTGAACCTAGCTAGAACCTGAGTAGGTTCTGATACCTTATTTCTAAAATGTGCCTAAAATGAACGTGTAATGTGGAGGTCGTGTCTGTACATCTTCTAAACTACTGATCGAATTTCAATCAATTTTTGTATTATGTCTTTACAGTAAATTCTACTTCTGGGCTAAGTGTGACTACTCTGCTTAAACCTCGAACCCAATGTTATTAATTGTAAGTATCTTAATGGTGGTTCATCGTACAAAACAAATATCGTTGCCATGAACTTTGACCCGTCTGGTCGTTAAGGTCTGTTCCTGCAACCCCCCAGAAGATCTCGGTATCTCCGTCATCATTTCGGTCATCTCCCCTCTGTCAGGAACGGAAGGAGCCCCACTCCTTTCCTTCCAAATAATTTCTCCAGCTTTTGGTTATCCTTAGACGCCTGTCTGTCTGTCTGTCTGTGTCTTCGACAGCAGTCCTACCTGCAACTTTCAATATTTCTCTGATATCAAAAATTCTTTGTCGTTCTGTACTAGCGACACCAAAATGTAATTTCAGGTTGCAACAAGTGTAAAGTTTTCTCTATGCTTAGTTAAGCTCAACGCCATCAATACACATGCGAAGCAGTCCACGCCTTAACCACGATATCAGGTTAAAGTGAGTGGTCAGCTTCACGTTCCGGCCTCTTTAACCCCAGTAATCATTTTGTAGAAGGCTGGTGGGTACCAGCACCATTCTAGATGCTGTAGAGAGCAGAGCAATACCTTTGGCCTGCCCGGGTATCGAAACCCATCTCTCCGATCTTCCAACCTGTACCCCATGCGCTCTACTGACTGACATGTCCTCGCTTCAGCTCAACAAAAGGTAATTACCAATTTCTAATTGCGGTAAATTACAACCAGTTTTGTCGGATTTGTTTTAGGATCCTGTGTAGTCGGATTCACTCCAAATCCTTAAATATTAACCTTGATTTCAGGCTTCCGCCGCGATGTTGATGAAATCTACGGTCTTCTGGGTTATTATGCGGCGTCGTGTGGTAATTGTTTACCGACGTTTCGGAACAACGTATCGGTCCCATCCTCAAGGGTCAAGAGTTTCGGGACAACGTATCGGTCCCATCCTCAAGGGTCAAGAGTTTCGGGACAACGTATCGGTCCCAGCCTCAAGGGTCAAGAGTTTCGGGACAACGTATCGGTCCCATCCTCAAGGGTCAAGAGTTTCGGGACAACGTATCGGTCCCATCCTCAAGGGTCAAGAGTTTCGGGACAACGTATCGGTCCCATCCTCAAGGGTCAAGAGTTTCGGGACAACGTATCGGTCCCATCCTCAAGGGTCAAGAGTTTCGGGACAACGTATCGGTCCCATCCTCAAGGGTCAAGAGTTTCGGGACAACGTATCGGTCCCATCCTCACGGGTCAAGAGTCGAGTCTCGACCCTTGAAGATGGGACCGATACGTTGTCCCGAAACGTCGGTAAACAATTACCACACGACGCCGCGTAATACCCCAGAAGACCGCAGATCTCAAGCACTAAACTTGCTATCCCGCTGTTACTCATGTATGTTACCAGACAGTGCTTCTAGTTGTTACGAATAGGAGCACAAAATGGCATCAGTAAAGGACAGCACAGTGTATGCTTAAATCAGGACCGACCTTAGGCTGATTGGACCGATTTGACGCAGTCGGGCCCCTAGCTTACGGGGGCCCCGCGATCATGGGGGAAATTAAATAAATATGTTTGATTTCTTGATTAAAAACTAAATAAAAATTATAAAAAAAGGATGATTTTCAGTTTTCATCCTAACTTACGTTAATGTACCAAAACGTTAGTCCTTTTTTTGCTCTGCACAATAACTTTTAGGGGCCCGCCACAAGGATCGCAATCGGGCCCCTCGTTTACTAAGGCCGGCACTGCTTGAATCGTTATTGCAGTGTCTACCTTGATGGAAAAGATGTCACAGCTTGTATCTAGAGCAGTGCAGATGTCAGCACTGTGTCTCAGCGTATGACTAATTCTAGCTGTCTTCAGACAACTCATCGAGATGTTGAGATTAAATGTTTGTGACAGGCTTTGTTTTTATAGACAAGAAACGCACCGTTCACCATTTTCTTTCAGTACAGCTGATACTTCAGATTCCACAATGGCGCTGACAACGGCAATACTGCCGCGCGGTCTAAGGCGTCGGTCTGCGACGCTCGCTTGCTGGGACTGCGGGATCGAATCCCGCCGGGGGCATGGATGTCTGTCTGTTGTGAGTGTTGTGTGTTGTCAGGTAGAGGTCTGTGTGACGGGCTGATCACTCGTCCAGAGGAGTCCTACCGAGTGTTGTGTGTTGTCAGGTAGAGGTCTCTACGTCGGGCTGATCACTCGTCCAGAGGAGTCCTACCGAGTGTTGTGTGTTGTCTGGTAGAGGTCTCTACGTCGGGCTCATCACTTGTCCAGAGGAGTCCTACCGAGTGTAGTGTGTTGTCAGGTAGAGGTCTCTACGTCGGGCTGATCACTCGTCCAGAGGAGTCCTACCGAGTGTTGTGTGTTGTCAGGTAGAAGTCTCTACGTCGGGCTGATCACTCGTCTAGAGGAGTCCTACCGAGTGTAGTGTGTTGTCAGGTAGAGGTCTCTACGTCGGACTGATCACTCGTCCAGAGGAGTACTACCGAGTGTTGTGTGTTGTCAGGTAGAGGTCTCTACGTCGGACTGATCACTCGTCCAGAGGAGTCCTACCGAGTGTTGTGTGTTGTCAGGTAGAAGTCTCTACGTCGGGCTGATCACTCGTCCAGAGGAGTCCTACCGAGTGTTGTGTGTTGTCAGGTAGAGGTCTCTACGTCGGGCTGATCACTCGTCCAGAGGAGTCCTACCGAGTGTTGTGTGTTGTCAGGTAGAGGTCTCTACGTCGGGCTGATCACTCGTCCAGAGGAGTCCTACCGAGTGTGGTGTGTCTGAGTGTGATCGTGAAGCCTGGACAATGAGGAGGCCCTTGCCTACTGGGGGCAGTATTTGGGGGGGGGGGGGGAAAGGCAACCCGTTACCGCTGAAATTTCAATAGACTTCATACTAGCAGTCTAATGCTATACTTTACAATACTTCCTAAATTACAGTTAAAATTTAATTTTCATTATAGTCTGGAAAGTGCAGGTGTGCGTGTTGCACAGGAAGTAAGCTAGGCTACTGCAAGAGATAAGAGGATACCTGGCGACGTTCGGGCGGCAGCCATTTCCTGAACGGAAGCTCAGCATGTACAATTCGTGTCAAGTCCGGCATTACGTTACCAGGTGTCTCCTACCCCGGGAACACCCCAATGTTAGGCCTATTTCCTGTTTTAAGGCACGTTACGAACAAATAAACTCGATCTGTTACTTAGCAAACACTAATTCAACACTATAAAGGTGAAACTAACCTGAATCATATCTAAAGACTCAGTTCGTACCGCGCAGAAAACTCCAGCAGTATCCAGTATTCCCAACTACTTTATTTTTAGCCGTAAAGCATTCGTAATTTCAAGCTGCGCGCGCAGATAGAATTAAAGTAACAAATTTATGTTATGTTATACCCATACGCGCCGTCAGTTTGTCTACAGGCATACCCCGCACTTACGACAGGTTAGGTTCCAGACCACTGCTGTAACTCGAAAATCTCTCTCAACTCGAAGCATGCATTTTTTTTCACTTATACATGCATGTACTCATCATAAATAGTAGAGTGATCAAGGGTGAAAAGCTTTCGTGCTGGTGATTTAGAAGGACGTTTTGAAACACCACTTAATCACAGAGATGCAAAGCGAAACGTGTTTGTAAGCGAACTGACGACAGCGACTCCAAGTGGTGGAAGCGGTAGCGTCATGTCGCTAAGGTGTCGTAACTGCGAAACAAGCGCCTCAAGTTCGGGGCATGGTGGCAACTGAGAAGCGTCGTAAGTGCGAAGTGTCGTAAGTCGGGGTATGCCTGTGCCTATCCAGTGTTGTGGTTTCCCAGTTTATCAATCGTGCTGCTTCTTGGACGTTCCGAAGTTCGGTCACCGAAAGTGACGCCTCTGACTGAAAATTCTAATATACAGGATGGCTCAAAACTCACTCGACACTGGGTGTTTAACAACAGAAAGACCATAACTTTGTTGTTGTGGCAGATACCTGCAGTCGTTTCCGGGAGACAGACAATGTGCTAATGCAGAAGGAAGACATTTTGAATATTCCAAACAGTCACTGTAGTTAGTATTCTGCCAGTGGCTGCCTGTAGTGTCAAGTGACCTTCGCGCCACCTTGGACTACTACTAATTTAGTGGCAGGTCGCCTCCGAAGCTGCACTATTTCGGAGGAAGTCGTGAGATGAATGGACAGCGGAAGGATATTAGGTAACGAGGAGCACCAGAGTTTGGTGGTCGTCTTAAGACGATCAAGTGAAGAAAGACTATGGGTAGGGCATGTAGCACGCATTGAAAAGATGAGATAGAGGCATAAGATGTTTTCATCAGAACACATGAAGGAAAGATGTCGTTTAGTGGTTAGCGTGCTCGCCACTGGACCCAAGGTTCGCGGGTTCGATCCCGACCGAGGTCGATGGATTTTTAAGGGTGATAAAAATCCGTAAAAAAGTAAAGCCGTCGGTCCCATGTCGTAGATTTACGGCATGTAAAAGAACCTTACGGGCATGAATAAAAATGTTGCGTAAGCCAAATTGCCTCCATTTCTCATCCAAGTCTCCTGACTGCCTGCCAGATGGCTCTGGCGTGCACATCAGGATCGATAGAACACTAAGCTGCCATGAATGCGCATGACTTAGTAACCTCGACAAGAGGAGGCCCAGGCCCATACAGGGCTGTTGAGCCAAGAATTATTGTTATTATTATTACATGAAGGAAAGATATGTCTACTCGAATACCTAGGCATAGGTGGGAGGATAACATTGACATGGATCTTAAAGGCAGCAGGTTGTGGCTGTAAGAAGGGACCAATGTTAGGCACTTGGGAACACAATAATGGAAAATTAAGTTATAAACCAACCGATGCACACTAAAACCACTCTTTAAGTAGCTTTATTATAAAATTGTTAAAATTGTACCCCTACACGTGTTTCGATCAATAATGATTAATTTTAGCAACCAATATATTTACAAATTCTATATTACTTACAAAATCGTTTATTTTACAGCTTTTAATACCACACGCCAGCAGTTCCACAATTCTACCATCTACAGTGCTTTTATAATTTTACAACTTTTAGAGAATCTTTTTACAAGATTTTAACTTATGTTTCAAAGTGCAGATAGAATATTTTAAATCATGTGTTGAAGTGACTATAGCTTTTAGCAAGAAAACCCCCTGACGATGATCCTAGGATCGAAACACGTGTAGGGGTACAATTTTAACAATTTTATAATAAAGCTACTTAAAGAGTGGTTTTAGTGTGCATCGGTTGGTTTATAACTTAATTTAATATGACGAAGATGCACGGTGTCAACAGTGTGAAACAATAATGGACTTTCGATTTCGATAAAATGTGGAAAATTTCGTGCGCAGTGGAGCGACCATTAGCTTTTCAAAGACAGAATTGCTGCATACAGACTTTCACGTCTCATCCGATAAATAATCAATTAAACCGTGAACGGGCAACAGTGGAACATGTGCCACTGACGAACACACGTGGCTCTGTCTACTAAGGCCAGGCTTCAAATTCTGAAGCGTAACAGCCCTTTGCAAGCTTGCAAATGCAGTTAAGTACCGTACTTGCCACGTCGCAAGACGCTACACTTAGCAAGGCGTTCTTGAGGATTTGACAGTGTACATATGGCGGTGTTAAGACGCAGGGTAATTCTGGGGGCATTGCAGAGGGGGGGGGGGGGGAATGCGTCTTATGTGACGGTACCCTGGACGTTTCGTGCACCTCATGTACTCTGTAGAGTGAATCAGTTCAGTTTCGCAACAGACTGCACGCTATATTTTTCGTATTCTGCGTCATGCACTTCGTCATATCGATTTATCAAAACAAAATCCATCGACACAAAACATGCTATATTCATACAGTAATATTCCAACAAGTCTCGACATGTTTCGATCCTAGGTTCATTTTCAAGGTCACATGTTACGCAGTAATTCTGCCCCGTATCCAACGGCACTGGGTTCTAAACCAGGAAGTAACGCGGCGAGGCGTAAAAGTAACAGCCATCGCCATGTAGTGTCTACGTAAAAGTAACAGCCATCGCCATGTAGTGTCTACGTAAAAGTAACAGCCATCTCCATGTAGTGTCTACGTAAAAGTAACAGCCATCTCCATGTAGTGTCTACGTAAAAGTAACAGCCATCTCCATGTAGTGTCTACGTAAAAGTAACAGCCATCTCCATGTAGTGTCTACGTAAAAGTAACAGCCATCTCCATGTAGTGTCTACGTAAAAGTAACAGCCATCTCCATGTAGTGTCTACGTAAAAGTAACAGCCATCTCCATGTAGTGTCTACGTAAAAGTAACAGCCATCGCCATGTAGTGTCTACGTAAAAGTAACAGCCATCGCCATGTAGTGTCTACGTAAAAGTAACAGCCATCTCCATGTAGTGTCTACGTAAAAGTAACAGCCATCTCCATGTAGTGTCTACGTAAAAGTAACAGCCATCTCCATGTAGTGTCTACGTAAAAGTAACAGCCATCTCCATGTAGTGTCTACGTAAAAGTAACAGCCATCTCCATGTAGTGTCTACGTAAAAGTAACAGCCATCTCCATGTAGTGTCTACGTAAAAGTAACAGCCATCGCCATGTAGTGTCTACGTAAAAGTAACAGCCATCGCCATGTAGTGTCTACGTAAAAGTAACAGCCATCTCCATGTAGTGTCTACGTAAAAGTAACAGCCATCGCCATGTAGTGTCTACGTAAAAGTAACAGCCATCTCAATGTAGTGTCTACGTAAAAGTAACAGCCATCGCCATGTAGTGTCTACGTAAAGTAACAGCCATCTCCATGTAGTGTCTACGTAAAAGTAACAGCCATCGCCATGTAGTGTCTACGTAAAAGTAACAGCCATCTCCATGTAGTATCTACGTAAAAGTAACAGCCATCTCCATGTAGTGTCTACGTAAAAGTAACAGCCATCTCCATGTAGTGTCTACGTAAAAGTAACAGCCATCTCCATGTAGTGTCTACGTAAAAGTAACAGCCATCTCCATGTAGTGTCTACGTAAAAGTAACAGCCATCGCCATGTAGTGTCTACGTAAAAGTAACAGCCATCGCCATGTAGTGTCTACGTAAAAGTAACAGCCATCTCCATGTAGTGTCTACGTAAAAGTAACAGCCATCTCCATGTAGAGTCTACGTAAAAGTAACAGCCATCGCCATGTAGTGTCTACGTAAAAGTAACAGCCATCGCCATGTAGTGTCTACGTAAAAGTAACAGCCATCGCCATGTAGTGTCTACGTAAAAGTAACAGCCATCTCCATGTAGTGTCTACGTAAAAGTAACAGCCATCGCCATGTAGTGTCTACGTAAAAGTAACAGCCATCTCCATGTAGTGTCTACGTAAAAGTAACAGCCATCGCCATGTAGTGTCTACGTAAAAGTAACAGCCATCTCCATGTAGTGTCTACGTAAAAGTAACAGCCATCGCCATGTAGTGTCTACGTAAAAGTAACAGCCATCGCCATGTAGTGTCTACGTAAAAGTAACAGCCATCGCCATGTAGTGTCTACGTAAAAGTAACAGCCATCGCCATGTAGTGTCTACGTAAAAGTAACAGCCATCTCCATGTAGTGTCTACGTAAAAGTAACAGCCATCGCCATGTAGTGTCTACGTAAAAGTAACAGCCATCGCCATGTAGTGTCTACGTAAAAGTAACAGCCATCGCCATGTAGTGTCTACGTAAAAGTAACAGCCATCGCCATGTAGTGTCTACGTAAAAGTAACAGCCATCCCATGTTAGTGTCTACGTAAAAGTAACAGCCATCGCCATGTAGTGTCTACGTAAAAGTAACAGCCATCCCATGTAGTGTCTACGTAAAAGTAACAGCCATCGCCATGTTGTGTCTACGTAAAAGTAACAGCCATCGCCATGTAGTGTCTACGTAAAAGTAACAGCCATCGCCATGTAGTGTCTACGTAAAAGTAACAGCCATCGCATGTAGTGTCTACGTAAAAGTAACAGCCATCGCCATGTAGTGTCTACGTAAAAGTAACAGCCATCGCCATGTAGTGTCTACGTAAAAGTAACAGCCATCGCCATGTAGTGTCTACGTAAAAGTAACAGCCATCGCCATGTAGTGTCTACGTAAAAGTAACCCCAGCCAATCGTCCATGTAGTGTCTACGTAAAAGTAACAGCCATCGCCATGTAGTGTCTACGTAAAAGTAACAGCCATCCCATGTAGTGTCTACGTAAAAGTAACAGCCATCGCCATGTAGTGTCTACGTAAAAGTAACAGCCATCGCCATGTAGTGTCTACGTAAAAGTAACAGCCATCCCATGTAGTGTCTACGTAAAAGTAACAGCCATCTCCATGTAGTGTCTACGTAAAAGTAACAGCCATCCCATGTAGTGTCTACGTAAAAGTAACAGCCATCGCCATGTAGTGTCTACGTA